>JAPMNP010707020.1:0-22909 GCA_029874935.1 Atherina boyeri
TTCTCTTGCACTGGGACGTACAGCTTGTGTGGTGGAACACATGGTTGCTGCAGACATAAGTGTGTACAAGCTTAGCACCGTTTTGAAAAGCATGCTCAATCGGATATGGGCATTTTTCTTATTCTTTATTCAAGGGATGAATCCAGATTTTAATGTTTTGACAGTAGAATGCAGACTTTAAACAGTATATCATTTTCATAGTTGAGATGTACTTTTTATTATTAGTGTATACTTTTCTTGGGAGTAGTCTTTGGCTATTAGTCTTTCATCTAGGTGTCCAGACAGCAACATTAGCTGGACACTAACTGGATAAGTAATGTGATTAAGCCTCCGTTCTGTCACATTAGTTCAATTAAAGATGAAATCTACGGCAAATTTAGGAATTCTCATCATCAAATTGAAGTTGCACAATTTTCGTTTTCAACATTTAATCAAAACATCTTGCACCTGTATTTGAAAAAAGAAAAAATCTAACCATCTAACGCTACTAAATGTTTTTAAGTGTGTATACAGTATGTGGATCATTTGATATGGTCATAGCCCTCTGACAATTTTATGTCTTTTGTTACAGCTCAGATATGAGTGGGGCCAGTAACACACTGGCGAGAGAGTTTCTGACCGATGTTCATCAACTATGCAGTGCGGTGGCCCAGCGAGCGGAGGCAAGGGAGGAAGATGAAGAAGAGAGTCATATGGTGGCTCTAGGCGAGTACCTGGTCAGGGGACGGGGCTTCCTGTTGCTCAGCACCCTGGACTCGATCATTGACCAGGTAAGGAAAAAGCTAAAAATATTCATCTCATCTCCTCCATACAAATCAATTCATTTTATTTTAGTCATTAAACAGAAATAAACAGAAAAAGGCAAGTCTTCTGACAAATTGTCAGATCTTGAAATGTTAGGATCAGCTGTGATCTCAACTGATATTTGGTTTAAAAAAAAGAATGTCTGCTGCATGACGCTTAAATCATTGATCTCATGAAAAACACAAATCCCACAGACTCATGCTCATTTGAAGTTATAAATACCAGTGCTGCTGAATTTACTCAGTCACATAGAATTGAAGGCTACTGCTTTTAGTTTAGATTCAGCTTCACGTCCTAATTAATGTGCTATGCTTTTTCATGCAGCTGTGCAATATGGGCATGACAAATTCAAATTTTCTGGATATATGCCTGTATAACTTTTGCCTCAACTGATCTTTACTCATCAAAAGGAACTTTCAGACAGACTTTGCACCAGGGATGCTCTGCAAGAAAAACACATGATTAAAGCAACAAACATAAACCAAGCATCAGCTGGTGAGATGAAAGGGGTTTTTAATCATCAAAGAGTAGTAAAACCAATATAAAACCACAAGTTAAGCTCTGATTTCATGCTGTATAATTTTATGAGCGGACCTTTTGTTTTGTCATTAATCATCGTATATATTCCATACACTCATTTTTCAATGGAGTAGTTATAGTTAAAAACCCTTCGTAATGCTCTGATAGAAACATATTGCTTAGGGAAGTGATATATTTCCACAACTGTCAAGCTAAACCTTAAAAAGCAAAGAAAAATGAGTTCCTTCCAATTTCCCTCCTGACATGTGTAAAGCTTTCTCATCTAAAGAAAGAATTTGCTCTGCGATGCTCATCTGTTATTTAATTATTTGAGTGCAGAAAATTCAACTTTGCTCTGTTCTGCTCTTGCTGAATCAAAAATAATGAGTAAATTTGTTCAGAACAGCCAGCCAACATTCTTATGCAATTTTCTGAATAGTATTTGACGGAAAGGTTTGTGCTTGAATAACGAAATACACTAATAATGTCAACACTACCTTTGAATTTGATTGTACAGATTATACATCAGAGCCCAAAACCTCAGGAGACTCTTTTATTATGAGAGTAAACAATGTACCGGTAGCTTTAACATCACTGTCAGGTTATTTCCCATCAATGCTCCGAGTATGGAATGATCAAAGCGCCACAAAAAAAAACACATAAGAAATAAGAATATAAATGAGCAGACTTACACGGGAATAAATAAATGTAGAAATTGATGAAAAAATAATAAATGGGTTTTGTTTGATAATTATGTGTTAATTTGTTTCTGTACTTTTTATTATGTTTAAAGATATCTTTATTCTTAGTTCTGATCATTTCATGTATTTATTTTTATGCCTTTACATTTCCTTTTTTATACTCTTTTTCTCTTTCTCATTTGTTTTTGCTTTTCCCCTTTTTTGTCTATGCCTTTCCCTCTAGTTGCTGAGGTTTTTCTTATCTTAATCGTATTTTTGGAATGCACACTCTGCTGCACCTCGTGTGTAACACTAAGTCTTGTGACCCACCAGATTCTGTGACCCAAAAAGAAGTTCAGTGCAACAACAGCAGTGTCTAACTCAAATCCGAAACTTTTTTCTTTGTAGAAATAATATTCACATGACAGTAACAATACAGATATATGTAAAGATTAATTTCATAAACACAACAGAAATATGTCCAGAATAAAATTTTGTTTTGGACAGTTGAGGGGAAATAAGTGATTGTCCACTGATATGGCAAGGGCAGTTCATAAAGAGACAGTGAACACCGCTTGTTAAAACCTGATCAAATAAATGGAGGAGCAAGAGAGAAAAGAAAAGACAAAATGAAAATAACAAACACAATAGGAAACAGAAAAAAGTAAACAAAGTTTTAAAAGGAAAAATGTTCTGAAAAACATAATGAAACAAAATCTACAATGCATGAATATATTTATTGAAAACAAAACATACCTATATATGGAAATTCATCAATAAATGTGCAAATTCTTAAAAATGCTTATAATTCTTATTTCATGTTTTATCATTTGTATGTATATTTCCTCATTTATTCAATCTTTTTTTTATTAAACCTTTATTTATAACCAGATGGGTCAATTGAGCTCTCATTTACAATGACGACCTGGCAAGGCAACACAGAACAAAAAGACAAAATAATAATTATTAAAAGAGAAACATGAAAAACAATAAATACAGCAACAAACGGTAACAAATTAACAGATAAAAACAAGTGCACTATACAAAAACAGTAATGATAAATTAGTGGCTAAAACAAGTGCAATGGTGTTGCAGTGATAGTAAGTAACCTTTAAAAGTGTAGAAAGAGATGAATACACTCAGTTTCAATGTCCGCTGCAGATGATTCCAATCATCCGCAGCAGAAAACTAAAAGGGAAAATAGCCAAAGGAGGTGCGAGAAGATTGATGAAATTAAAAGAACGTAGACTGTGGTTCACAGAACGGATATTTAAAAGTGACTTAAGATATGATGGAGTTTTCCCAATTAAAGTTTTGTAGATGAACAGTAACCAGTGAGTTTGTCGGCAACATCCCCATAGTCTAGGTTAGGAAGCACCGTCATCTGCACCAGCTGGTGTTTTGCGGAAAATGTAAAGGAGGATTTGTTACAGAAAAGAAAACCAATATGAGATTTGACCTTACTGAGCAGCACACTTATGTGAGTTTCAAAGGAAAGTTGGTTGTCTAGCCAGATTCCAAGATACTTGTAGCATGGAGCGAAATCAATCTCACAGCCATCCAGAGACTCAACTTGTGGCAGATTTCTGTTGAAAATCATACACTTAGTTTTATTAGTATTTAAAACTAAGTGGAGACTAGAAAAAAAAAGTTGAATATTGTTGAAGGTGGCCTGTAATGAATGCAGTGCAGTTGTCAAGTTGTTTGGCTTTATATTGTCATATTGTTTATTTGTCTCTTTTTATCTTGTGCTTTTACAGATTTCCTCTGTAAAAATCTGGAAAAGATTTCCTTTTACAGAGAGAATCTGCACCTTTTACAGATTTCCTCTGTAAAAGGATAAAGTTTAAAATAACATGAGCCTTAAAGGTATGGCGGAGGATTTTCCCGACAGAACCGCCCTCTCCACTTTTTGAAAAGAATGCGCATGCGCAACACTCCCTGCCCCTGAGAGATAACGCCTCAGTTATCCTCGTGCACTCTGTTTACACGTTCCTATTGGCAACGGGGGAGGTCGGTCTAGTATGCAAAGATAAGACTGTTGCTCGGATGCAAATGACAAAATAAATCTTCCCTGGAAAGTTACAATATAGACGTAGATAACTTCTTTTAGTAGTAATCTGAAATGCATTTCTCCAAATAGCATGCAGAACTTTAGCCTACCTGTTGAGTAGAAATGTAGCGACTGACGCATCAGTGGAGAACCCGACCCGAGCTTTCAGCGCATGCCATGTGGGAAAGAATCTCCTAAAAAACTGGTCTTGTTTGTTTCTTCTGAGGCCTTTCTTTTCTTCTCATACACTTCGAGACACTTTTTCTCTTGTGACTCAGCTATTTTCAAAGGACCCGGTGAGAACTGTGGGAATGAATGAATGGATCAACCTGAAAGTGCGCATGCTCAGAAAGCGCACATGCGACAGCCTTACGTAAAACTATTACCAGAATGATTGACAATTAGGAGGATCTTAGATGATCCACCTGGAAGAAAAAGATCCTCCGCCATACCTTTAAAAGTTATTATGCAGGGTTTGCTGTGCCAGGTGTGATGTTACTACAAAATATTCAAACAGTACAAATCATCTAAAATGTGTTTTTTAGGAGGTACACGATAGACTTAGGTGTATAAAAAGGCTAAATGCCAACAGACCTTAGACTGCTGCAGTGTTTCAAGGTCACTGAGATAGACTGAGATAACATAAGAACAGCATAATGATGATAAATCTGATCATCAAGGTTTGAAGATGAAGAGGGGAATGTTATCGTGAGCTCTGTCATTTTCTTGAAAACCAGCATCTTCTAAAGACTGTTGTTGAACGAAATATTTTTATGCTAATTTGAATGCCATGAGGAATGAGAAACACTGGGTTCCAGTTTTTCTTTTTGCTCGTTTCACACTCAGTTTTTGTATTTTCTCTTTAAATTGGAGGATTTAGCACAGACTTGTACTGCATTTATGTTCAAATTGTTATCATAGGCTTTGGTTGTGTCTGCGTCTGGAGTAAGTCAAGCCTTTAATGATGATCAGAAACACTTCATAATGAATTTTTGGTGTTTCAATTCAGCTGAAAATCTGAAGTTGTACTTGTTTCTCGAGGTTGGTAGATCCTTCCATCCTGGGTTGTCCCTGATAGATCAGATGTTTTGTGTTTTGTGAAGACAAATCTGGATTTGTTCACATAGAAACCTGTATAGAAAAATCCATTTCTGGAACAAACTGTAGTGATATTCTTCTAATTCTGCGTATTCAGAACAATAAAGTTGTTTTGAAACGTCTGCTTTACCTCCTTATGCTCTACAAATGGTTTATGTTTATTGATTTTTTAATTAACACATGAGGGAGGAATGCTCTGGATACACATGAGATCACAAAGGTCTCGGAAGTTAGTCTGTCATGCAGCTGCCACATTGTTCTCTGTTACACTCTTGCTGAACTAACTGATTAAAAGTGCACATAGATAGATAATCTGCAGCTGATAAAGCACTGATAAATGTATTATGTTCAAATACAATTTAAAATTTCATGTAAGTAAAAATTCTGAAAACTCAGATGTTTGAAGAAAATCTTTTATAGATAAAAGTGGGAGTGTCTTTGTGTGACGTCAGAGTGTAACCAAAGTGACAAGTGAGGGGAGGCTTTCTAGGTAACCCAGTGTGTTTTGTTGCACTTTCAGGAGCTTACTTGTCGGGAAGAGCTGCTCACTTTGCTGCTGTCTTTACTCCCATTGGTCTGGAAAATTCCTGTGCAGGAGGAAAAAGCTCCAGGTTAGTGCCTACTGCCTACAGTCACTGCTGTATTATTTGCTGGCTTTGATATTGATGTTTTAATGTCGTTAGGAACGTGTGGCTCACTTTGCCCATGTGACCACTTATCATTTTCTTTATATAATTAAACATTTAAATTTATTTACTTTAATTCATGTGTATAAAATCAGTATCTGTCGCGCAACTGGTTATGATATTTATAGCTTTATTTTCTTGTTTTATCTTCCTTTATGTAATTCTATCCAACTTGTTATCAATCAGTTTTTCAGCATTCGGTTCGGTGGGTTCATGTGAAGGCATTGAAATGTATCCGGATTAGTTTTGACTATAGATTGTCTGTGATGTGCTCATCAGGTGACATATTTACCAATAGTACTTCCTTGACACTGCATGCTGCAGTGCACTGATTTCAAAACGGAGGAATCGATTTTAACCACTCATTATGACAGATCTGTGTGTAACAGGCACCCACAACAGAGCAGAAGATTAGCAGCTTCAGAAGCCTGTGACCTAACTATGACACCGGCATTTAGTACAGGGCTGCTGATCTTCTCTTACATGGACCCGAGACATTTTTCCTTTAATTAATTTCTGCTTACTGAGTGTTCTAACAAACAAGCTTTGACTGCGGAGCATCACGTTCCTCATTATGTACTAAAAAGAATGACTCTTGAATGTAACGTAAGAAGTATTTGTCAGGCTTAACATCAACTCTCAAAATTGAAAAAGTGGCACAACCAGGCATTTATGTAATATGTCAGGTCAAAATTTGTATGTATACAGTATTTATGTCTAAAGGTTTATTTTAATGTGCTTGATTTTTTTTCTGTGTGTTGATAGATTTCACCCTGCCGTCCTTACTGGAGGTGTTCCTTAGCCGGGAGGTGAAGGCCGTCCCTCTCAAAACTGGTCAGAAGGCTGCGACAGATGAGCAGAACTCTGGAAAAAGGTCTCGTGTTGGCAGCGGCACCCGGAAGTCACGGAGGTCGCGCAGAACAGCGCAGAGATACTCCGTAAAAGATGCTCGCAAGTCCCAGGTTTCTACCTCAGATTCAGAGGCTAACTCTGAAGACAGAGCTGCCCCAGGGTCAGGTGGCGCAAGGAGCCGAAGATCTCATGGCTCCACCATCCAGGTAAGCTGTCAGCATCATCGCTCGGAGGCCTCGCAGTTAACATCCACTGCCACAAACACCACAGAAACCATGAGTGCACCGTACCCCCATCCCAGAGCCCCTGGGTTCCAGATGCTTGACAACGAAACCCTGACAGACCCAGCTGCAATATCAATCTTCAACCGCATGGAGAACTCGCCCTTTGATCTCTGCCACGTGTTGCTGTCTCTGCTGGAGAAAGTGTGTAAGTTTGACATGAGCATCAACCACAACCCTGGTCTGGCTGTCAGTGTGGTACCGACTCTCACAGAGATCCTAACTGAGTTTGGAGATTGCTGTGGTCCAGGAGGAGGAGGGGGAGGTGGAGGTGGGACAGGGGTAGGGGCAGAGGAGCTCGCAGGAGGGTGGACTGAGGAACCGATAGCTCTGGTTCAGAGGATGCTGCTACGCACCATCTTGCACCTCATGTCTGTGGATGTGAGTCAGACCGACAGACTTCCTGACAGCCTGAGACGTAGTCTGACGGACTTGTTAAGAGCCACTCTCAAAATCCGCAGCTGCTTGGACAGACAGAGTAATCCTTTTGCTCCCCGTCCTAAAAAGACTTTGCAAGAGGTTCAGGAAGATTTCTCGTTCTCTCGTTATCGTCACAGAGCGTTACTGCTGCCTGAACTCCTTGAGGGAGTATTACAGGTACTTCTGAGTTGCCTTCAGGCTTCCACACCCAACCCCTTCTTCTTTAGCCAGGCCCTGGAGCTCATCCATGAATTTGTCCAGCACCGGGGACTTGAGCTCTTTGAGGCCACCGTGCTGCGACTGGAGGGGCTTGGCAGGGCCAGGGATTCAGAAATAGGGGGAGAGGCTTCAGAGCGGCTACGAGGTCTCATTGCTGGCATCTTCAAGATCATCAGTGCTGTAAAGAAAGCTAAGTCAGAGCAGCTGCATCAGTCGGTATGTGCCCGTCGCCGCCACCGTCGATGTGAATATTCCCACTTCCTTCATCACCATAGGGACCTGTCAGGTTTGCCTGTTTCTGCTTTCAAGCAGGCTGCTCGACGCAACCCCTTTGAAGAGGATGGAGAAGATGTGGAAGGTACTGAGGGAGATACAGTGCGCTACCCGGAGCGCTGCTGCTGCCTAGCAGCCTGTGCCCACCAATGTCTGCGGCTCTTGCAGCGCCTGTCACCCAGTGGGCCCGCTGTGTTGCAGGTATTGGCTGGGGTTCAGGCTGTTGGAATCTGCTGTTGTATGGATCCCCGCTCAGTTGTAGGACCCCTGCTACATGCTTTCCAGGCTCCAGGACTGCGTAGTTACCAGTCTCATGTACTCAGTGTGTTGGGCAGACTGATCTTAGACCAGCTTGGTGGGGGTCAGCCCTCAGAGAAAGCCAAGCTCGCCTCATGTAACATCTGCACTCTGGATAGCAGCCAGCTACCGGGCCTGGAGGAGACACTGCAGCAAGGAGAACCTTCGACTCTTTCTACCAGTTTATGTTACCGTTCCCAGGGTATACTGCCAAGAGGAGGGGGAGCTGAGGACATGCTATGGAAGTGGGATGCTCTGGAGGCCTATCAAGAGTTAGTATTTGGCGAGGACTGGCAGCTGAGCCAGCAGATAGCTGGCCATGTGTGCCACCTGACACTGCGGGGCAATGCTATTGTGCAGTGCAAGCTCTACACACACATTTTCAACCCCGTGCTGCAGAGAGGGGTTGAGCTGGCGCACCATGCCCAGCAGCTGGGGGTTTCTACTGTCTGCACTCAGGTCTGCAGCTATCACACGCAGTGCCTGCCGGTGGAGGTTCTACTTGTCTACCTACAAACGTTACCAGCACTTCTTAAATCAAGGTGAGCTGTTGTACACTTATGGGTATGATTTCCTTCAATCTTAAATGTCTTTGTGTGTATGCATTTTTTCAGTAGGTGCTTAATTTTCTTTTAGTTTGTTTGTCTTTGCTTGTCTGTCTATTGTAATAGTCAAGTGATGCAGAAAAAACAATAGAAATTTCTCATTCAAGAAATGGATAATAATACTTTTATATAATCACATAAACATAATCAACCAACTCGGAGTAAGATGCCTAATCTACCCGGATATTGTTTTTCATTAGAAAGGGCCCTCACTAATTGATACTAATGAATAATTTATCATGGCTTCATGAACTGAGTGACAGACGGCAGATTATTGACTCTCTATGTAGCAGTGTCACACGTATAGTGATCAGGTAGAAGCATGTTTGTCCATACACATTAATCAAGTATTGGCAAAAGCCAATTAAATTATAGTATTTCAATGTTTTTATTTTATGCTGTCAACTAAATATAGACTCCAGTGAATGCAACATGATGCCAACAAGTGCATTTAAGTGTGAATGTGTTTATCTTTATGACCCATCAAGATTGTATCCATCTCCTGCTCATTGCATGCTGGGATGTTGTTTTGTATCCCCTCATAGCAATAAACAGGATCAGCTGATTTAGAAAAATAGATGGATGTACTTTGATCTGGTTTTCCTCTAGTGGGCTGATTCACTGTTTACAGTACTTGCTGACTACAGGTTTGACGGCATTCAGATTCTTAACATCCATTATATTTTTCAGCAGATTATGTGAAGCTAAGATTACTGAAGGGATGTATGATTTGAATAACTTCTTGTCTGATTATCAAATAATTAATGAGAAAAATTTATCATATAGAGATGTAAAAACAACTTTTTATATGAATAGTAATTACGGCAGAAGTTGTTCAATATACTATTGAAGTTATTTGAATCCAAACGCTCAGTTTGCTTTCCATGATTCAAGAAACCTCCCAAGCGATAAATTAAGTTTTTTCTGGTTTCAGAAAACCATGAAATATCAGATTTTCCATTGTTTCAAAATCTCATCTGTTTCATGAATACATTTTTAGTGGAAATCTGTAAATGATACAGGACCAAAGGCAAAAAATGTATAATGCATGTGACTGTGCTTGTCACAGGTTTAAAATAATACATTAAAATCTTGAATAGAGGCATATAAGATTGAAACAAGACTTATTAGCTTGTTGATTGTCTCTTTTTTTGTCTTGAATAACTAATGCAGTCTAGGCATTGGATTATGTGTCACAATTAATTGCGTAATACAATCCTATGGAGTTATTGTACTTAAAGGAACACACCACCATTTGGGCAAATATCCTTGTTTTTCACCTTCCCTGGAGTTAAACAATTGATTTTAAGCGTTCCCCTGTTCATCCAGCCGTTCTGAGTCTGGCACCACATCTGTGGCTTCAGCGTACCATGAATCATTGAAACGGATGAGACCATCGACCACCACGCTAAAGAGTTAATTTTAAACTCTGGAAGTTTTCCCATTTGAAAGTAGTCTGTTCTCAAGATCGGAAATATAATGACAATAACGGAAAATTAAACGGGGCGGTTTCCTGGACTGATCAAACATGGAACTACACTCCGTCTAGCCTACTAATCAAGGAACGTTGCGAATGTTCCACAGCACAGCAGCGCATTGATGTGACTGAAAATAGTCCATGAAGATACCATGTTGGACCATAACCAGCATCTAAACGAGGTTATTAATAATAAACAACTTTGAAATCTTATATCATAGCTTTAAGCTTATAAACCTCACTTCACAGCATAGTGTAAATGGGACATTGTTGGCTTACTACGTATATAATATTGTCTTAAGTCCACTCTGTACTGGCACACCGCATTGGTTAAGGATTTTATTATACATTATACAATAAGTTTAAAGTCAAGGTGATATCATAGGGTTATATCAGACAGCTCCATCCTCTGGGCCATTGGGGGCTTTCTTTTGTTTACATAATCATTTAATGTTATGCCATATCACTTCCATATTACTTATATAGATTGCAATGATGATTAGAAAATTGGTGCAAAGGGCAGTTTTTTGAGTGACTGCAGTTTGATAAAGACTGGTTGATGATGGAACTGTGCTGCAGGTCTTTACATCACCTCTTTATAGGGCTAACACATCTAAGCATGCCAACAAGAAATAACAACAGCCATTTGTTGACCGAAGATAACCTAAAAGACAAATAATTTATGCATCACTTGATATCTTGTCTGCATGGACATTATCTTCTGTTACTTTTACAAATGCCTGCATAACACGACTACATTTTTTATGAGAGCACCACTGAGCACATTGTGTGATTATTGGGGAGTCATCTTGATGGACTTTTACAGCACTAATGAAAGAAAGAAATGTTCTGAAAAGCAAAATTAATCTAGTCTGTGTTGATGTAGAGAGAGGCTGGAGAAATGCTTTTAATTAGAGAGGGAAAAAACAAGTCAAGAAGTTAAAAATCTAATAAATTTGATCTATTTCATGCACTAAGTTAATGGCTTAAACTGAACCTCTGTTTTAAATCATACTGGAGAGGCAATCTAGTGCTGAGATTGTGTGTTTAGTTAGTCTGCAGTGCCAATATAGAGTTTTTTTCATTTAAACCTTATTCAGGTGATGTATTTTGGAGCAATTTACCTTGTGTTGTAATGGTTTCATTTATGATTCACCTCTGTCTCAGTTGTGTGTGTGTTTCAGCAGAAAAACACATTTAAAAGGGTGAAATGTCACATCTTCTATGTTGACTAAATGGATGAATTGGCATATAAAAAAGGGCAATACTCAGTCAACAGAAAACGGATAAGATAAAGTAAATAAAGTAGGAAGATAAGTACTGCTGGTTAGCATGTAATAGATACTTACTTGCAGTATTTATATAAAGGCATCACCTTTTTCGATGACAAGATGTATCTTCAAGATTATTTTAGAAGGGGAAAGTGGAGATGGAAGCAGTGTTGAGGTCCATTTAGGTGAAAGTTGATTTATCTTTTGATTGATTTGTTCTAAAGCTGCACAAATCAGACTAAAGGATGTTGTATAATTGCTGGGAAATCTGCTTTTTGTGTACATCCCTGTTTATCACCAGATTAATCTTTTCACTGAGCAATGAGCTGTTTAGAGCCATATTCTTTCTGGGGTCAGTTTTTTAAACCAAATACATGACAGTGTAGTCAGATTTAAAATGAATTAATTCAAGCGATATAGATTGCTCAAATTTAAGTCCATTGTGTTCTATTTATGTTCACTGTTTCTCTCATTAGTTTGCTAAGTTTGCAATATTTTTTGTTGCAGGGTCATCAGAGACCTTTTCATCAGTTGTAATGGTCTTAACCAGGTTACGGAGCTCGTCTACCTGGACCAGACGCGTTCGTGGGCTTTAAAAGTGTTTGAAACTCTGATAATTGGCACTGGACAACACCAGGCTGATGGGGTCCTTCAGGAATTGGAGAGTGCTGATGCTGAAGAAAGAGAGGCTGTTTTAGGCTTGGCTGAGGAACTGGGGTCTCGAGGGGTTGGAGAGGGCCCACAGAGCCTCAGCAAGTTCTATGAAGGCCTAAAGGAGGCGTATCCACATCACAAGAACCGTAGTGGGCATGGTCGTGGACCAGCCCGTAGCCGAACTGAGACTCACCTCCATGTTATTAACCTCTTCCTGTGTGTGGCCTTCCTCTGTGTTAGCAAAGAGGCAGATTCTGACAGAGACTCAGCCAACGATTCAGAGGACACTTCAGGTTATGACAGCACAGCAAGTGAACCTTTGGGTGGGCGGCTGCCTTATCTGTCCCCAGACAGTGTAGCTTTGCCCTCCAAAGAGCAGCTGCAACGCGCCGCCGATGTTTGGTCAGTGTGTCGATGGATCTACATGGCCAGCCCTCTGTTCCAGAGGCAGTTTTTCAGGCTTGGAGGACTGGATGTATGCTTACGCCTCATGGCCATGGTTATCCAAAAACTTTCCTGTAAAACCAAGGATGGAAAAGCAAAGAAGAAGAGAGATGGTAAAGGCAAAGGCAGTCCTGAGTCACATAATCACAGTTCACCGGGACTGGAGGATATTTCTCGTGATTCATCTAACATCCACGGCACCCCAGGTGAGGGAAAGACCAAAGACCCATCAAAGAGGTTGGAGGAAGAGTGGCAACTACAAAGTATCCGTCTCCTTGAGGCTTTGCTGGCTATTTGTTTACACAGTGCTAACTCAGCCCTGCAGAGATTAGAACCTGAACTTTCTCATCAGGTATGTTAAACAGCATGTGTATCATACTATGTAAGAAATACCTGAACACACAACTAAATGAAACATTTACCATGATTTTAATTAAAGTTTTAAATGTAAATTTTCTTTCAGCTTCAGTCTGTTGAGGAAACTCTGTTCGAGGTGAGAGACCAGCTCGCTCGCTCAGGGGTGGTGAACTCTGACCTCGCTGTGCCCCTGTTTGACTCTCTTCTCAGAGTGGCCTTGGCTGAGGTGTCTTCCTGTCCTGATCCTCCTGAGGAAAAGCAAGTAAGAGTGAGCCCTTCATTATTTCATGAGAGCAGCTACCTTGTATTTTCATATTCTTAGTTTTTTAAAGGGATGTTTATGTGTTCTGTCCATCACAGAACAAAGCTCCTGGCAATTTTTCTCTCTCGTATGCTTTATTTGTTATTTTGTGGAACTGCATTATAAATCAGTTTTTATTGTTTGCCCCCCCCAATGAGTTAAAGCCATTAAGTTTTTAATCGACAGCAAGTGCACATTTTATACTGCTGAAAAAAATCCTGTCTTTTTGCTGACTGTTACTCATACAGCCAGGTGCCAGAACAAACAAGAGACTCAAACTTTCTTCTTGTTCTCAAGACCACAAGAACAAAATGACATTATTTATTTCCCTCGTTAGGGAGTTCTTGCAAATCGTTATCGACACATCAGCCAAGCAGACCTTTCTTCTCGTGGGGCTCTGAGAAGTATTGTGCGATTGTTTGGACTTTTGAGGTGGGCGTGATTAATGCGTAAAAGAATGAAGAGGAAAGTTGTTGCTTCTGTATTTCCGATGATGCCAGGTTAAACGGATCATTTTAATGAGCAGCTGATCAAGGTGGTGACAAAATGCAAAAATGTATGCAACACATGTGCACAACCCTGCCCTGCCAAGGACAAAGTTTCCCAGTAATTTTGAAATAACCATGTCAATTGTTCATTGCACATAAAAACACAGATATCCCCCTGCAGCAATCCCCGACCCATCGTGGATTAAGCTTCTCGTGGAGTTTGTACTGACCTGACCAAAACAAACTTTGTTCTATTTCACCTTGTTGCAGCCTAGAGAGAGAGAGAACAAAATTCTCGCTTCTTGCAGAGTATGTAAAAAGCTTTAAGCACTTAATATTATTTAGTTATATATCTTTGGAACATGCAACATTAATGGTTTCATTAATCTTGAAGTATTGGTATTCTCTTATTGAAAAATATGTCCCATTCCTATTAATGTTCTTCACAGCTTCATTCACACATGCCGACAACAGTAATAGAAAGGGCAACAGCCATCATGCAATATTTACCATTCATGGAAGAATGGAGTGCTCATAAAATGAGATGTGATGAATGAAGGCTAAGTCATGTTGCCATGAGAGCATATATTTGTCTTAGTGCTGCATTGAGGTTATAGATTGTTTACTAGTGGTGAATGTGAGTAGTTAAAGATATTGCTTTCCTGAATGTTTAAAGTGTAGTTGTTATGATAAAGGACTCTTGAGGCTTTTGTATGCTGATCAAAAAACCCACCAACATCCACTTATGTTTGTATTTCTGAATGTGGTTTGTTTAGCTGGCATCTAAAACCACGTCAAATGACTGCAATCACTGGTATCTATCGGTTATGATTCAGTGCAGCATCGATGAGAAGAAAATACCAGCATGATCGCAGCCATTTTTTACTGAGTGTGCGATGTCTGCAGCTACTGTACAAAAGCAAATAGCTTGCTTTTCTTTACTTGTGGAATGACCCGTAACATTTTACAGGGGGCTTTGGCACCAACAGCAGCAAACAAGACAGATGACACAAGAAAAAATACATTTTTAACTGTAAAGCCAGCCAGCAGATGACATCCACAGTCCATTTGAAAATAATGAACTAGCTTAATTACATCAGACTTCTGCCTTTCACAAACTGGATGTGAATAAGTTGTAGCTTTCAGAGCACTTTGGGTAAACATGCTACTACTGATGATGATTGAATTGATTTATTTGAGCAGGTGTAGCCATGTTTAATTAGATATTTAAACATGCAACGTTTAGTGTACAAACTGTGATATTGGCTTTTTCCTCAATAAGCTTTTATTGCATTTACAATAAGGAACATTGATGTTGTCAATCCCCCACCTAAGCACACAGCCTCCTACGGAAGCAATATTGTGCCCTTGTTACTAGTTCTATCCCAGTAAAAGACTGCCTTTCCAAATGTTTCGCAGTAGTAAACAGGGTGTTGTTTCAGGCATGAAGCTAAAAGTATCAACTGCTATTGGATCAATAGAAATGACAGCATTTGTGGCACTCAAGAGATTTAACATTTTTTTATTAGTTTTTTCTATTAATCTTAAAAATGTTAGTTACTGGCATAAAGGTGGTCTCCATGCTCAAGGTGTTCACCATACTAAACCAGCAGATTGGTCGATTCTATATTTCATATAATATTGATAGAAATATAGACCTCAAGTTTGGACATCTTATTTAAGAGATGCATAAAACTGTATCTAGTTGCAATTAAATTAGGACCAAATAGGGTTTTGGTCAGTTAAGCTTTTGTCTTTGTTTCTTTGATTTTTATTTCTAAACAAATTCCCATCCATGTTCACACTAGTTAACGCAAGCTGACACCCAGCAAATGTCTTTAAAGTTCTCAGGTAGGTGAAAACTACAGAGTTGACAGATTTCACACAATTATGAAAGTGTGATCACAAAAAAGAGTGTTTTGTTCTTTGTGACCCACTCTTATTAACACGTCTTCCATTGTGTCCAAAAAGTAATTGCCAGACGAGACAGTTTTACCCAACATCAGGACAGCTGTGTAAAGCATTCGTAGTATGTTGCTAAGCATCCATTATCTGTCTGTTGTACAATAGAACAGAAGACACAAATAAAGATAGCTGTTGTATCGAACAAGCAGTGGATACAACCATGAGAAATAATTTATTTGATCAGCATTGTTCAAATATAGACAATTTCTCTCCATGACAATATGGATTATAAAGATAATCCTTACTCTGAAGCAGCTCTCACTTCCTCTATTGTGACACTATCACTACTGACCTTGTTTCACATTATTGCATGTGACTGCTTTTATTTGTTTCAGGAAATGAGTTTAACACAAAAAACTGTTTGTAGATAATCATTTTTAATCAGGCTTGCTGCCTGGTATTGGGTGTCCACTCTCTTTCAGCTTTAGATGTGTTTTCTTCAGCTGGCATTTTAAGACAGCTGCCTGTGCTGGATGTCTGGTCCAGCACAGGCAGATTTCGTATTTTTATGTAATAGATTTAGCTTATTTCCTAAGAGCTTAGGTCTTTCTCAGTGAGTCTACCAGAGTATGATGTTAATTTTAATCATTACACTCCATGATACCGGATAACAACTTAAGTTGTTAACTTAAATGGATCAAAAGTCATCCACTATTACAGTAGGTCTCTTTGAAAAACAAAACTGTTAATACATTTTTAGGGGAAGGGGGTGTTTGTTTTAATGCACATTTGATGTCTGTACACCAAAGAAACTGGGCTCTGAAAGATGTGCAAGTCAGCTGATATTTGTCTTATGACCAAAATCTAGTTCTTTTTTCCTTCTCCCTTGGTTCACTACATTTGTGGAAAGACCACTGCTTGTCATGTTAACTATATTCAAGCATAAACATTTTCTTGTCTCAGGGTTGTTGATTTTTTTTTTTTCTAAAGAGTTGGGTAAGTGCATGCCAAATTAATATTCTTACTAACTACTTACAAAGGGAAGTTGATATGCATGATCTTTGTTTTTTTGTTTTGTTTGTTTATTTGTTTTTTTTCTTTACTTCCTTGTGTCTTGCCAGAAGCTCCAGGTGTTGGTGGAGGGGGCGGCCCCAGCAGGCGATCTGTCTGAGGAGGTGGATGAGGCGCATAACTGTAGCGTCAAGCTCCCGGGGGAGGAGGAGGGCTACGACGCTGACAGTGAGAGCAACCCAGAGAACATGGCCAAGCAGGAAGAGGGTATGTCCACACTTAATGCCTCTTTCTCTCTCTCACACACACACACACACACCCTTAGTGGTCTAGCTGTTGCTTACTGGCAACTTACTGGATGTTTGCACAGTTTGCTTCACCTATACATCTTTTGACTTTCCCCTGCAGATTAATTTGTCAACACTGGGTTTATTTTAAGGACACTTTAAATCAATTTCAATTGACACACAGCATTTCTTATATTTATTTTTTTAGTTGTTTTTAGATGTCGACAGACTAAACGTGATGGATTGAGAGTTCATGTGCTGGTCTCAACCTCTAAACCTGCCGATTATAGGTCTTGGGAAATCTTGGTTCTCACTCTGTCAAACTGATATATCAGTTTGTTTCTTGAATTTTTATATTTGCTTGCATTTACTTTGAGATTTTACGTTGAATAAAATTCTGTTTTTGGCATTTTTGTTTTGTAATTCTTATATACAGGCTGGTTGAAATGTTTCCAAAAGGAGGAAAAAAAACCAACATCCTCTTTGGTTGTCTGTAGAGGATGTTTAGCAATAAGAAGTGGCTAATTTTAATTGCATATGTGTGACACAGCAGAAAGTGTCCCTCAGCCTCATGTGTCAGCTCTGCCTCGCCACTCTAGTCTTGCAGGTTAAGGACATGGCCTGATTGCACTGTTTTTCACTTTAATCCCCTCAGAATAGTTTCATTGTTTTACATTTTACAACTCAGAGCAGCGAGACTCTGTGGCCTCATAAGCTGGATCTTGTGACTTAAAGTCCCAGTGAAATGGAGTTTTTAGTTTCCTGGAACACTCTTACATCATGGAAAATAAAGAATCTTTTTAATTTTGAGCTCACGCTGGACAAATAAACCAATAAGCTTCAACAATGCAGTAACCTTTTTTATCCGTTCTCTCTCCAAAATCGAACCTGGACTCACTAAACATCGATATTAAGTTATGAAACAGTATATCTTAAAACTGCAACTGAATCAGCAGGCACCTGTGAGCAGATTGAATTAAGATCAACTAGAATATTTTTGGGCCAAAATAGAATTTCGCAAGGTAAATTTGAATGTGTTTGAAACAAATTATTGAAAGTACAAAATATTGAATATTAAGGAATCTACTACTTGATTGACTCATATCACAAACAGTTTATCACCATCAACTGTTACATCTGCTTTTGACTCACACTACATTTACTCTATACACACAGATGAGGATTTCATGTGCTCAGATGCTACGGTACTCATCACATTTCCTGGTCTTTTAACTGTATTTATTCAGTAACTAGTGATCTTCAAACGATTTTCATAAGCCTTTTATAAGATGGTTTAATCATAGCCATTTTTGACAAGCGAGTACTATGAGGTTGCTTACTTTAATTTAACCTCAGACCATACATAAACAACTGCAGAACAAGCAATTAAAGACTGATTGTCTGTGTCTTTTAGTTTATACCAATACAGACTATATACAGACTTTTGAACAACTTTGTCAGTCTTTGAAAGGAATTTAGGTTGTTAGTTTGTTATATTTACCGAAGAAAGTATGTCCATCCGCATGTGGGAGCTTTTCACAGTGGGAACTGTGTAGTCGGGTGCAGGGAGACGAGCGACCTTCATTAGTAAAAGGAGGTCCCAGAAGCCATGTGAGTGCCTGCTGGGCTGCACTCCCGTAAATCATGAGGGAACTCCCATGCTGTTCTGGAGCTGAGCACAGCACAGACTTGGGGCTGATTCATTTACATGAGCTGCCTCGAAGATGGGAGTTTGGAGCTGAGGGAGAGAATGCCTGGATTACAGAGCTGTTCAAGCATCACACGCTGTCAGATCGTGTCTATGTGTTAGCAAGTGTGGCACACCAGTCAGCGTGGCATGCTTATTATCTCCATGCCTGTGTGTTGGCGTTTTGTTGTGTCTCTGATCTTCCCCTGTTGAATAATTGTTCTCTTAGGAGGGAAAGTGGAGTCAGCTGGGTTGCGTGATTTTGCGGTGGTGGCGGACGGGCCTGGGCGTGGCGTGCTGCTTTTCCCAGAGATCTGCACAATGGAGTTACAGCTTCTTGCATCTGGTTCCCCAGACCTGGAGGTTCTGAGTCATGTGTTTCACAGCCTGCTGGGTGCAGTACATGCCAACCACCGCAATGCTGCTTTGCTCTATGAACAGGTCAGACTGACCACTTCTTCCTCTTCATGTTTCCTTTAATCAGCTTCCATATTTGTCTTACTTTACAACTCAGCTGTGCACTGAGAAATTTGACTTACCCCATTGTTCTACTTTCTCACAGGGAGGAGTCAAAACCATCCTTTGTGGATTTCACAACATCCTTGGTCAAACAAACCCCTCCTTTACAGGTTTGTCATTAATCTTGGCTTATTTTGATCTTATCTAACATTACCAGATATTTTTCTAGAGTGGCGTCTTGGAAAAAACAAAGTTTGCCTTGCTCCTGAGCTTTTTATTCCTGCGCCTGACATTTAAACGTGGCCTCCAAGGCTCAGACGTCATATTTAGTAAAGCTACTTTTAGTAATTCTTGGAAAAATCTGGATCCAGTCAGCCTACTTTTCTTTTTTAGTATTGTCATATGGTAAAGTGCAAATTCCATAGACGAGCAGGTTGAATGTACCCTATTATCAATCTTGGTGAGCAATATTTCCCCCAGCTTGTGATTTTGTTTTGACGAGAACATCACAATATGGATTATATGCATAATTTTGTGAGAAATGACTTTTTGAATACAGTTTATCTGTCGTCTTCTTACATTTTATTTGCTTTTCTTTGTTTCTTTGGGGGTTATTTCCCTCTAATTTACCTGAGATGCTTTAGGCATTGATGCTGTTTTGTGTGTCTGACCTGTGTCGTTCTGGTACATGGCAGGGTGAATGAAAACTGTTTATGCAATCTGCTTTTTATTGGTCTATATTCAGATTGCCAGACTGTGCTCATGGAGCTCCTGGTTGCCATGGTGAGGCAACGAATCACGGCAGAGGAACTGGCCCTATTGATCCGCCTCTTCCTGGAGAAGTCCCCACCTACTGTAAGTAGAAAACTCAATCAGTCACTCAGCATTGCACCAGTTGCGTCAGTTCATGGTGCAAACACTGACGGCTTGCGTTTGCAGTCTACACATTCAGTTTTTGATCAGGAATAAGAACTTTTCTAAGACATCCTATCTGACACACTTTCTTCTTACGTCTTTATTCTGTAATTTACATCAACACATTTTCCTCCCATGGCCTTTCTCCTTACTGTACTTCATACAATTAACACCAAAGTGTTCAGAACAGACGTTATGCGTCATCTTATTAGCACTTCTGTATTTAATGGAAACCGTCAGGTGACATCACTAATCAGCTGTTACCAGGTGATAGATTTCCTGAAAAGGAGTTTATTTTTAACCATGTCTGAATAATGGCTCTATTAATAAGGACTGATCTCTGTTTTCTATCTACTAAAATTTGATAAATTAGGGGCCTCCGAGGAGAACATTTTTCTTTCTTTTTTTTATTTGTATCAATATGTATAACAGATAGTTTGGTATTTTTCTTTGTTTTACTTAATTTCGATAAACTAAAAGGTTTCTTACCGTAACTTTCGATTTATTTGGTTAACAGGATATTTTGCTGAAGGGCATCTTACAAATCATTGAAGCCAACATGAACACAGAGCCTCTTCACTTCCTGACTTTTCCACTAATGCTCGGACCTTCAGTGTCAGGAGGGTTGTCCCCTGGATCCAGACAGAACTGTGCTGCCGGAGGGAAAAGTGTTGGTATGCTCTGGAAGGGCAAACTGTCTCCTGGTCGCAGGGAGGGTGATGTTGAGTACAGACCGAGTCATCTCCGTTCCTCACCCTGGCACATCGCTCCTCTCCATTTGCCCCTGGTCGGGCAGAACTGCTGGCCCCATATGGCCAGTGGCTTCAGTGCCTCTATGTGGCTGAGAGTACCGGAGCAGGAGGATAACGATGTGGACAAAGACAAGGGTGAGATGCAAGAAATACCTCAGCAAGAATCTTTTGCGCACAATGGCCCTCATTTATCAAACTTGCGTACGGCCAAATCAGGGTGTAAATGAGGTATACGGAAAAAAATTACGCTTTTCGGCATTTATCAATCTGGAAGTGGACGTATGGTGCGCACAAAATATACACCGAGTCAGGAGGTGGTGTAAATTTTACACTCATCTCAACCTTTATCACAACACGTAAAAAACATGAATTAAATTCAAGATTTGGACAACAAAAAACATATTCCCACTCTGTCAAAATTATAGGCCTATACCTCACACATTACAAATGTGCAATTTCATTAAGTTATGTTTGGGCTATGCTATGATAGTCTGTGTCATTAAATAAGGTGCAAGATGTCAAACTCAAAAGTCTCCCACAAATGTGTGGATTTTTATGTGCAGCACCTAAGCTTGATCGCCTACAATCAGTCCGCAAAGCCAATCAGTTCATGCGTGTCCACCACCTATATAAATTAAAGCACAAGTTCACCAAACCACCCTCAGCTATGGCAGATCTAGCGCTTCTAGAAGATGCACACGCTGCATTAAGAAGAGAGACTTTTCCATGATCGGAGGGACTTATTAAGTGAGTTTGATGACTGGCTACTAAGCCGATTCCGTATACCTAGTCCAGTTGTGCGCAAAATTGGAGTCGCAGCTGTGACGGGAGACCCAGCGTCCTCCTGCCATTCCGGTGCCACTGCAGGTGCTGTCCATGCTGGGTGTTCTGGCCACCAGCTGTGTAATATTTTAACAATGAATAATTGCATGTCATGCTTTAGGTGACAAAGGCTATCCGTTGTTGGAGCATCTAATAACTCCCCTCGCCGATGTGCACATACTGCAGGAGTCACTCTCTAACCAAGCGCACACAAAGTCATGTGCCACCGTGGAGCGGTGCTCCTCCACCGATCTGCTGTGTACTTGTTATTTTTTATTTCTAAGGGCTGCTACACACCTTTTTGTTATTTTCAAATCGCTCCATTTTATTTAACCTGTAAATAAAAATACACATTCTAACTATCGGCCCATTTGTTTTGTAGCCTAGAGTCTGGAAACTGTTTGATATAATATAGCCTATATTTCTTTTTAAACAAATATGTATCAACTTGCCTCTTCAGGAGCGGGTGTCACAGGCCCCATGCTGTTTACAGATGTGGTCATCTTTTCCAGATTTAATTTTTTGGAGCCCCATTGATGCCACTTTTGAGGCTTCCAAAAAATTTAAGTTTGTTTTTCTTCCACTTCCCTCATTATAACTTGTAGTTCTTGATCCGTGAAGCTCTTCTTATTTACATTCTTGGTCGTATTTCATTCAGCCATGTCGCAAAAACAAAGGCGTGGAAGAAGCGGTTGCTGAATATTTGTAGGTGTGACTTTCATAGTTACGATCATTTCAGCCACGGCATTTATCAACAGTTGCAGGTGCTGGGCGGATCTCACACGTTCATAAATCCCATGCTGGATCTAGCGTATTTGGAATATACACCCAAAATATACACCCTTTTCTGTGCAAGTTTGATAAATGAGGGCCAATGTCCATAACCATGAAATGGTTTTGAGAATTGTATTTTCCTCCAGATGAAAGTAATCCTCCTGCAGCCGAGTCCCAGCATATTACATCTCAGGCTGGGTCAAGATTAGTTGAGGAAGGCCTCATTCACATTCTGTCAATGGGTTCCAAAGCGCTCATGCTTCAAGTGTGGGCAGACTTCTGTACAGGCTCGCTCACATTCAGGTGAGTTCAAGCTGAAAATACAGTTTGAAAGATGCAAATGAAGAAAAGATTGCAATTTCTCAGTAATACTATTTCTATTTATTACATTCACAGTAAGTTGGCCTCAAAGTTTTGTTTTGTTTTCACAGGATTTGTATAGACCCAAATGATGATATAAAAGCAGGGCTGTTGGCACAGGCAGACTCTGGTGAGGGATTGTTCAGACGGGGGCAGTG
>JAPMNP010707032.1:0-30342 GCA_029874935.1 Atherina boyeri
GAGTTTTACCTTTCCCCTGTTCATCCAGCCGTTCTGAGTCTGGCAACCCCATTTGTGGCTTTAGTTTAGCATGAATTATTGAATCGAATTAGACCGTTAGCAATTAGCATCAGATGCTAATAGTCTAATCTGATTCAATGATTATTCATTCTAAACTAAAGCCACAAATGTTGTCTCCAGACTCAGAACGACTGGATGAACAGGGGAAAGGTAAAACTCAGTTGTTTAACTCGAGGGGAGGTGGAAGATTAGCAGATTTGCCCAAATGGTGCTGTGTTCCTTTTTTAAAGCACTGCTGGAGTTCTGTGCAAAGCAGCAGAGTAGTTTTGAAGATGTGGCTGTTACTTGTTTTTCGATAAATAATGGAAATCTGTGTACATAAGTAATGTTTCACAGCTGTACAAAATAAAATGTGACAGACTTTTCATTAGACATTTGTGTTGCTAGTTTGTATAAATGAGCCTCTAACTTGGCTCCTGGTTTTTATTTTGGATAATTTGTGTGTGAAACGGACTGGGTGACTGCAGTCATATATCCTGTTTATTTAGCAGTGAAAGACACTTTATAGACAACTGACAACAATTTGATGCAGATTCTAATGCAATGCTTGTTCTCAAAGAACATTAGACATTAAAATCGCAGATAAAGTAGGTACAGTGAGATTCAATAAGGCATATTTAGTAGTAATGTAGCCCAAGAAATTTAGACACAAGTACAGATTTGTTGCTGGACAAGAATTTTTTTTCTATCCCATAATCCCCCCCCCCTTTTTTTTTATCACCACCTTTCACCTCCTACCTAGGAGCACTGGGTACCTAGGTACAGTCCTGGGCTAGGCCTGGGCGACAGAAAATGTCTATCGTTTCATGTGAAGCTCTATTGTTTACGCTCCGATAGACGCTTTACTGCAGCGTTTTACGTAAAGATGCGCCTTACGGCCCCTGCAAGACATAGACATAAACATATTAAATTTGTCTATGCTGCAAGCTGTCACGCTGCAATACATAACCAACCATGGAGGAAGACGGTAGCGGGCACATTTCAGACCATGGCCTATTTTTGCCAACTGTCCTGTAAAAAACTGAATCGTTCCGTATTGACCTGAAAAGGAACGCAATTTGTCTTGTGTTTCTGTGACTATGAAAAACATAATAAATTCAGCTAAATAAGTGAAATGAAACGCAATCTTGTCAACCTGTTCTTGTTGTGTTTTCATGAATAATCTTTTATTTTTATGGGTTTTTGTTCACGATTTCTCAGTCTGATCTCCTGTCTGAGTTGTGGACACTGACTGTTTAATAAAGGTGATGTAATGTCACACAAACACCGGCGTGTCCGCATGCAGCGCAAGCAATCTAAACAATGGAAGCTCCAGAGACATGATTTCTGTTGCTGCAGCACCCGGACAAAATAACTTTTTGGGTGTAAAAAACTAAATAAAAGGGACAAATATAAGAGCAGCAAACTGCAACATCTGGGGTATAAAATCCAGGACGTGGAATCCACCTTAAAACACACCTGGACAGGCGAGTCACTGGAACTGGCTCATAGAGCCCTGGGTTGTAGTTCTAGGTGGTTGTGGGGGTGTACTGAATGATGCTGTAGACCAGGGGTCACCAACCCTTCTGAAACTGAGAGCTAATTAAAGGATACTGACCAATACGAAAGGCTACTCGCTTGATCAAACTTCTTAAACAAATCAGATTTCACCTTTTTAATATTTGATATTCACTTATTAAAAGTATTGCTTGATCAACTGTTAATAACATTTCCTCGCAATTATGATCAAATTGATTTATCAAATTAGAAAACATATTTATAAATTGAACATTATTTTAGTTTACATTTTAATTAATTTTAATTATTCCATTGTCAAATGATCACTTCTGCAACATTAGAAATGGTGTAGTTGATCATAAACATCTTCAAAACAAGTCCTATTTTTGCTAAACTAAAACCATTGCAACACTTTTAGCAAATCACAAACTATGCTCCATGTTTGTAGAAATTAACATTATCAAACAAAATGGCTCTTAGCTCTTTTTCCTGGTCACTGTTTTTTTTTCCTTTTTTCTGCCTGTTGTGGGGTTAAATAGGTCACCTAGCTCTCCATCTAAGCTACGCTCGCTGGCACGTCTCAGGAACGAGTGATACGGAGCTTATTTTTTAATCAATCTTTTTTTATTGAATTTTCAAACAAGACAATCGGCAATATAAGGAGCTCATTTGTACATTAACGGTATTGTGGAAGTTAAGTATTAGTGAGCATAAGGACTATGCAGCATGTTTATATGAAAATCCAGAACACCCGAAAATAAGAAAACCAACCCTAAACACAAAGGAAAATAAACCAATAAAAATAGATGAACAATTTTTTTTATAAATAAATAATAAAAAACAAAAACAACAAACATGGCTTAATCTGAAAACAATTCTGGCAAAAATTTATATAATCGGGAAGTGGCACTGGTAACAGGTCGTCAATGTAGCAAGAGATCTACAGGACTGTAAAGCTGAATGTCAAGTTATTTCTCCTCTTCATTCCCCCTTTCCTTGTCAAACTCAAATAGCAATAAATTAAAAGAAAAATATGGATTTTTACGGAGCTTATTTTTCAACCGACAGAGTTCATACAGTACCAGTCAAAAGTTTGGAAGATAAAGAAAAAAGTTTGGAAACATTATCCCATTGAATTCAATGGGATAATGTTTCCAAACTTTTGACTGGTACTGTATATACAAAAACAAATGTTTTTATGATATTTTTCATATGTTTATTCAAAACTGGCGTTTTCAAGACCACACAAATGCATTTAAAAACTGCAATACAGTTAAATAGATTACTTGTGCTGTCTTAGAACAGGGTGGCCGTGGGTACCTCCATATGGTCCCTCTGGGCGACCGGGTGCCCACAGGGACCATGTTGGTTAGCCCTGCTGTAGACATTTCAGCACTGTCACCTTAATTAGTAGCGGGTTCTGGACTGATGGATGAACAGTTCTCATGTGACTGTGCAGGTTGTTTGTTGAGCCTGTTCTGTATGAGATTTTCACCTTGCACAAACTACACTCTGCTTTTGAACTGCTTATGCCATTTTCTCACCGTTCGCCTATAGTGCAAGTTCTCTCTATCGTTCTCTCTCTCTCTCTCGTTCACTCTCTCTATCTCACACCGCTGTGTGCGTCTGTAAGCCCTATTTTCCCCTCTCCTCCCCCTTCTTTTCAGTGTGGACATGCAGATGCCGCCCCGCATCTTTACCAATCATATGCAGCTTTTACTGAAAAAAGTGGAGGAAAAGAAAAACAAAGCAGCTCCCCTTGTTCACTTCCGGTGTAGGTACCATATGTGTCCAGGGAGGCGATTTAGAAGACGTGGCACATTGTGATTGATTGTGGTGGCGTAATGTGATACAGTTACATGGCTAAGATGCTACAACGGATGCTAGCGAAGTTAGTCTCTTCATCCCATAGTGAATATTGGACACAAAAATGGCCGTTTTCAGACAGAAAATTCAGGAGAAAATTAACTTTGTCTCTAACCTCAATAACACTCTACCGAGATTTGACATGAATCTCCTTGGCAACGTGAAGCAAACATTCATTAAAGTCCCATGGATGTATTGTATTATAGATCAATGGAATGCCCGTGCTAATTACAGTATAATTTTTGTCACTGTTGGCTGTGTAAATGTTTTCATATTATAAGAAAATAAAATGGCTCACTTTCCTCAGCTTACAACTCTTATAAATCTTCATGACCAATCCCGATGTGCCACGTCATCACAAATCGCCGCCACAAGCACCGGCTCTCAGCTGGATCATTTGTGACAGACGCATCACTATTTGAAATTTACAATTCCAGATCATGTTGCTTTTCCACAGTAAATAAGAAATAATTTCATCTTTATGAATAGTTTGCAGGGGCATCAGTTGCCTTTCTGTGTGGAGTTTGCATGTTCTCCACGTGTCAGCGTGGGTTCTCTCCGGGTACTCCGGGTTCCTCCCACTGTCCAAAAACATGCGTGATAGGTCAATTGATCACTCTAAATTCTCCCTAGGAGTGAGTGTGAGCGTGAATGGTTGTTTGTCTCTCTGTGTTGGTCCTGCAACAGACTGGCGACCTGTCCAGGGTGTACCCTGCCTCTTGCCTACTTGCTGGGATAGGCTCTGGCTGCCTCGCGACCCTGAATTGGATAAGCGGTGTAGACGATGATGGATGGATGGATGGATGGATGGATGGATGAATAGTTCGCTACAAAATAGATATTTTCCCACTATTCTAGTTGAAATTCTACATTTTACCTTTATAAATGTATATTCCTACACACCCCCAACACTGGTTAAACATACACTATGCAAATTACATCTGTTTTTATTTAAAATTGTTCTGTCCCCATGGGGTTGGTAAATTTCATATGCAGTAAGTGAAAAATTTTAAAATGAGAAATCTTGATCTTTCAAGTGATACATAAAAATCTAAAATTAAAAAAGATTTTTTGGACTTAGAACCATGTCTGTATATCAGTTAGAAAGGGTGGTTCCCAGGAGGCACCTCTATGTCCACTGTCCCCACTGGGCCAGATAAACGAGTATGTGTGTGTGTGTGTGTGTGTGAGACACACATCTTCATTTCATCTACAACAAATGCACGCTGACAAAAAACCCCGATGAAATTTCTTAAACAAATAAAAACAAGACAAAGATTTTTTTCAGACAAGATTCAATTACACCTAATCAAATTTTTGTGCTACAATTGGACAGAATCTCCATGTGTGGTTAGGAAAAAAGGCAAACACATCTGATCTGTCGCTGGGAAGATTGTACATTTAGCTCCTACATAGTCATGAAACTAAAGCAACAAAATATCAAGACTTGAGAAGAGCTGACATATGGACATCTTTTTCAAAAGCAAAACAAGACACTTTGTAAACAGTGTGGAACAACTTCAATAGTATTAAATTTGCTTTATTAATCCCGATTTGGAAATCTGACTCTACATTTGATCCATCTCTAGATATACTAGAGAGCGGTGGGCTGTCATGTTACTGCGGCCGTGGAGCAGTTAAGGGTCTTGCTCAAGGTCCTCACCAGGGGACTCAAACCCAGGTTCTCCATACCCAAGCCCACCTCTGTAACCACTCAGCCACGACTCCACTGGTGAAAAAAACTGAATCTGCACCAATAGTTTCTGGTCAGTTATGGCAAGGCTTTAGTTTCAATGGGTCTGATTAATTAGATAGTTGTATGCTATTGATAGATTGTGACAGTCATATGCTACAGCTAAATATCTGCCAAGTTTTTTCTTTGTTTTTTCCCCCCCAAGTATTTATTTGGACAACTTCCAAATAAACCATGGCATATCAGATTAGCAAATTAAAGTCCCAAATTAAATCTTCCACTGTTCTCTACACATTTATGTAAAATGTCAATCTCAACTCTCTTCTTTTTAATCTTTTTTCCTCTTTTTTTTTGCCAATCAACCATTACACAGTGAATAAAGAACATGGTATATAGATGAGGATCCAGAGCAATAAAGAAGACACTATATTATGTCAGCCTGAGGGTATCCAGACTTCATAATAGATATCAGACACTTGGGCAGCAGTTACAGATAATGTCAGAGGGGATTTTTGTCATGACAGACAATATAATTCTAGTGAGCCTGGGCAAGAGGTGTCAAAACAGAGATTGTTCCTTGCCGGCAGAAAAGTGCATTTATTTTCCTATATATGGGGGAACTGATTGAAATATGTGGCTTTGAGCTGCCATTAGCATAGTATGTAAAACTACTAATACAGAGGAAATACAGTATCTTGTCAGCATCTCCCAGTTCTGGTCTACTCATAGATTGTTGCATTTGCTTCGTTTGCATAATTCAAGAGATGGATACATTTATATCATGTGAAATTTGTTAAATCTTCAACTCAAAATAAAAATCCAAATAAAGCCTAAAAAAAGATTAATACTTCTCAGTTTTAAGTATTGATATGGATGTTTTTTGTGCCTCAGAGCACTTCCAATAGAAACTTAACATGTCACAACCTTGTCAACTTATTTGGAGCCACCTGGCTGAAATTATATAATTCAGTGAACCGTTCAGATTTGCATCCTACTGTGATGTCACCTGATCCTCCCCGTGGTATATTTAACAAAACATGCCAAAAAAAGAAAGAATGAAATAATTAAAGAAAAGAAGAACACATCTTTAAGAGCCAGCATTTTTTTTAAAGTTTTGCTTTGGTTCAGATAAGCTTGTTATCTGTCAGCAAACACATACACACACACACACATCATGAACAAGACTGAACATGCTCACACAGCCGGACCCTGACATCAAATTGTCTCATCTTTTCAAGGTGGGACCTTCTTGGGCCAGAGTTTAATTTCACACCCAGTCAACCTGAAAAGCAGCTTTTATTTACACCGTATCCCCATAAATACATTATGCACTACCATACATGTAAATACACTGGTTTCTGTGCTCTAGAGGTTTCTGTCCATCCCCATCACCTCCATCTGCCATTTTACTCACTCCGTGCCCTCTCACCCGTTCTAATTGTCCAATCTGCCAACAGTAGGCTATCACAACTCATGGTAAATTGACACACTAAAGACAAGACAACAGTAAGCTTGTTATTGAGGCTTTCACATGTCAGCAGCCACGTGGTCAAAAACACACGTCAGGTGTATTCATTCATCTGACAGAAAACCAGAGGTAAGCAGCGAAGTGATGCAAAAACATACTGCATCAACGTTTCCATATGTTATAAAAGAAAAAACATATGCAATATATTTAATGACATCTTCATCAAATTCTCGGTCTGACAGAGTTCTAGAAGAAGCTTCAGTTAATCTTTAGCCATCCAGCCTGCAATCTCAGCATTTTTTTTCAGGTTTAAATGGCAACTGTTTAAAAATAACTATTATTTTCTTAAAGAAAAAAAACTCACTGTACACTACTTGCTCTGCATTAAATGAATCAGAGACACACTTACAGATAAGCTACTGAACACAATGTAGCATCTCACAGAAGAGGAAATTATCTATCTCAGGAGTTAGAGGCCAACATAGAACAAACAACATTTATCAGATGGCTAAAAATGTGACTTTTTGCTGATCCAAAAATGTATCCAATCTGTGACACAAAAACCACGAGTTTGTTGATCCATTGCACCACAATCTGGAGCACATCTGACCTACACAAAACTTGCCAGTGCTGTAACTGAGCCATACATGCCAAAAGTAGCCAGGTTTAGACCCAAATGTGTCTGCAATCAGGGACGGCTTAAAAAGAAAAAAAAAGTTTTTAATTGTGGACAAACTATTGACACAGAACCACAAATGGGGTGAAAACTGCTCTTTAGCAAACAGAAAAAAAGTGTCACATTTTTCCATCTCATTAGGTATGCTGCACATTTTAATGGATTAACTAGCAATCTGAGACAATTTAAGAGGGTTCTTCATAATTTTCTTTCTGGTGAGTTTTGTCAAAGAATGGCAGTTTGTGTAAAAAAAGTAACATCTAGGAACAAAGAAAATCTGTTTCAGGTTTTCACAACTGAACAATCTTACACGATTTTCAATGTTTGTGAAACTCAGCTCTGAGTTTCCAAAATCAATGCGAGATAAAAGCAGGAACAATCGACAGAACACACTGAATAAGTTAAATAGCTCCATGAAAGCTGCATTGTATTCAGGTGCATTCGGTTTAATCAGTCAGACTTTGACAAACCTATTATGCCTATGTTCCCTGGAATAACCTGCGTCACATCTTTGCTTTCTCCTTTTGTCTATGGAAAAGGCAGCATATTCCTATTCCACACTGCACCCCTCAGTTTCCCTCTTTCTGCTGCTTAGCTGCCACATATCACAAGTTTTGACAGTATGTGGATGAGGTCCCTCGAGGGAAGCATTAACTCCCTGTTGGGAGCTCTTCTGCTAAACTCCTAGAGGGCATTTTTCCCTCGACTCAACCTAATCAATAACTTTTAATATCATCTAGTGGCAAACAGTCACTGCAAAAGGTTGCAGGATGCTTTGGGACAGACTGAGGCTGAGAGCTTCAAGTGGGGAGATCATACTGTGAATTGACGGAAGGTGAGCTTTGACATTTCAAGTGAACCAGGGACGGGAAATGTTGCCTCGCATCTGGTTCTACAAGCAAAAGAGAGCGCATTCAGGGATGGTTGAGGGTCACTGCCCATGCTTGACCGTTTCATCTTTGCAACATCACTGACGGGCTCTGAAAAGATTTTCTTTTTGTTTGTGTGTCAGTGGCTCTGCTGATGATACACTGCCATCTAGACTCACAGCTGAGGGGAGGCGTAGCCCACTCCTGTAGAACACTGTATCATGAAGGATAATCATTTTTTCCTGGTATACACTGATTTATTGACCGGCACAGCTTTCATAATGGAATAGAAAAACGTAGCTTAGTAGAGCTGCAATGAAGAAAAAGAAGTTTAAATAAAATTAATTAGTCGCAGCTCCTGTGTAACAACACATTAATCAAACCTCTTAGTTTAACATTAATCACATACTAGGACACAGGGGTCATTATTGCAAATTAAGCTGGATTTGAGGAGTCGTTCTTAAAGGGAAACTTCACCCATTTGCATTAAGCTTTGTATCATTAGAAACCTAGTCATGCCTTTGAATGGTCATGCCATTACCCTCAGTTTCCCCTGAGACAGGAGAAATGGGGATTTCAGTGTTGCACTTCCTGCTTTATATGATATAAAAATCGTCATTTTACATCATCGAAAGCAGGAAGTCCTTTCTCCTGGCACGTCCTGGGAAGTCTTTTCTCAGTCATATAGGCACCTAATTCGAAATGTATGTTACATTTCAATTACAAATATGACCCACTTTTAATAAAGATTTATGTTTCGATGGGTGAAATGCTCCTTTAAGATTGAAAACATAAAACCCAAATTCAGCCTGGGCTAAAACTTAAGAACCAAGCCACAGTAACACATGTATATAATTGTTTTAACAACTTTCAAAGATTAAAATAAAATTAAGAAATGTGTTTGAGGTATCGCTGGACCTGTGGTCACCTGTTTCCATAAACACAACCTCAAGGTGGGGTAAAAAAAAAACTGATAATTACGCAGATGAAGACAATTATGAGACATATGCAGACAAGTGGAAAAATGTGAATACAGTGCTTGAAATAAAAGAAACCGGTGGAAGCGGTAGCTGTATCACATTGGTGCATCTTCCAGTTGCTCATCTATAGTCAGCCAACACATCTGCAGAATCTGATTGAAGCACATGTTGACAATTACTGTCATTCTTCTTCTTTTTTCAAAGTATCAATTGTTCCTGGTTCGATTCTAGTAATCAAGAATTAATTTCAGCATGAATCTATCCAACAACTGGAGCACAAACATTGACGGCACCTGAAGCCTCCTCACAGCTGCATGTAAGGATGTGCCAGAAAATAACAGATGCCACCAAAGCAAATGTTGGAAGTGCAGCGCTCAGCTAATGATTGGATCTGCAGGCTGTTTTCCAGGTGACTTATGTTACTGCTCCACTGCTGGGGGCAAGGATGAGTGAAGCTCTATTGATCTGCTGTTTTGCAACCCGATCGATGCCACTGCACAGATCTTAGCTGTGTGTTTTTAGGTCAAGTAAAGTAGGTGTGCTCACATTAGAAATGTAACTTGTGGTAACAGACATTACCATTGCTCAAATTCAAATGAAATGACCACCTGAGACTAATTGTGCTGCTGTATTTCATACGATAAATGAGCATCAATGGCACGATAAATACGGTTGGTTTTCATTACATAAGAGAAAAATTTGTGATTTAGCCATGCTTGGAAGTTTCTTCAAGTAAGAGTTATTGATTTAATGAGACATGCCCACACAGTGCTTCTCACCTTTGCATTCGTTGGCAAAACAGAATAGACAGCAGCACAAGCACATGAGGTCAGTAAGCTTGAGAAAACACACAGCTGCACTCATTCTTTTGCTTTCTTGACATCCCAGAAATAATTACCATAGCCTTCCTCTTGCAACGCTTAACCTCCGAATTTAGGAAGAAGCAATCAATTGAAGAACATATTTATCAATGAAAAAGGAAATGTATAAAAACACTGTCAGTAGTTATCATTCTCCTATGCATATGGGTACCAGTCTGTTCTGTAGGAGAGTGCACCATTAACTGCACTCAGCACATCAGCCGAGATGAGACAGGCGACCTTGAGAGAAATCATCCTTGAGGCTTTGGTGCATTTAAACATCTTATTAGGTACGACTGATGACGTGGGCTCCTGTTAACTGGATTTAACTGTAAAATAATTGAAAGGCCACACTGCAACTTAATTAATGGTACTAATATAATGGTTGATATAATGAGGAGGCAGGATTTTATGTATCTTAGGTACACAAGGGTCGCAGATAAAGCTTTTTGAAAACGTATGAGACATTATTATTATTATTATAATAATAAAAATAACACTAATAATAATAATGATACATCAGTTTTATATAGCGCTTTTCAAGACACCCAAAGACGCTTGTTCTGATTCATCCCCATTTTAGCCATTATTCCAGTCTCTGCTTTTTTCTAAGCCTTGGCTTGACTTCAAAAAGGGGGTTAATAACTAATAATCTGTAACTGTATGTGTGAATGCCTTTTTTCCCCCAAAATACAGTGGTGTGGTGTTCTAAATGAGATTCCTCATCCCTGCTTAATTCATCTATATGGTAATGTTTTCTGACATAAGGCAATAGTAGGAAATCTGCAGAATCAGCATCAGCTGAAGCTGCTGTGTGACTTTCAGCTAACGACAGAGGGCCGAGGCTGAGACACTTCATTACAAAGCTGCACTGTCGCTCTACTGCTGGCTGAGGCAGCTGCTTAAAGTAATAGGAGAAACTGTGCACTGGCCCTGTTTGTAGTGTGCTCTCTCACACACACACAACATCCACTTGCTCCTATTTTTTCTCCCCACCCCAAAAAAAAAGAAGAATTTTTATTCCTCACTCCTGCACCTTTGCGCCAAGGTTCATGTCTTTTAAACGTCACGGGTGATTAATAGTGCATGAGAAGAGAAAGATGTGGGGGAGAGGAAGAAAAAAGTGTGTGTGTGTGNGGTGGTGAAAAAAAAAAGACTGGACAACAAATCTGTGTTTTAGGAAAGTGTAGCAATATGGAGGTTCATCGGAGGAGAATGAATGAGAAAGCGATGAAATGTGCCTTTAGGACAATGACCTCTTATGGGCCCTTGTGGAAAATACATTTGCCTTGTGTAATATGGTGCTGCAACAGAGCAAGATTTTCTTTCTTATCACACAAACCATACAGTCTCCACCTTTCACTCTGACATTAGAGACTGCAGTGCATGAGTATAGCTAACAGGAATATATGTCCAAATGGTCAGCCACAAAAGTCACAACAAATCCTTTAATTGCCTGATCGATGCCTGTAGAGGCATGCAAATAAGACCAATAGTCAATAGGGCCTGGGTCAGGTTGAACGTCCACGCACTGACGCATGCCATTGATCAAAGTGCTGTCTGTGCTAGAAAACCAAGGATTAAACCATTTGTCTGTAGGTTCCACCTTGAACCATTATCCTGACCCTCAAGCAAACCTGGCGTGAGATACAAACCGAGAAAAGGCTTTCAGAAGTTTTAGAACATCCATCATTGAGCTTTAGGAGAGGCGCACATTTAGCAGAGCTGCAGACGCACAAACACACACGGCCGAGATAAGATGGGTCGTTTCAGCTGGTCTCTGGCAGGGACAACGCGAGTACACTACCAACAGCTCAAGCTGTAAAGGAGGCCCATGCATCAATATAATCTTACCTTGTGTTTTGCCAGCCAAAGTCTCATCCCAGCTTCTCAGAAGTAGCATGGTGGTGCGGTCTGGGACTCCTCTCTCCCTCTCATAGCCTCAGACTGAGGGAGGCTTAACTAAAATCAACATAGAGAAGGAAAATGTTATTATTGATTTTCAGCAGCTACTGTAACGTCTAATATATGCAATTCTTATTCCTTTAACTGGTGAATCAAGAAAACCAAATGTTTCTTTTTAAAGAAATGGGCAGGTCATTTACAGCATGCAATCAAAAATATAAAGGCCCCGTTTACACGAAGGGAAGACATAGATATTTCCCTGCGGTTTTGGCCTCTCATTTACACCAAAACCCGTTTTTATCACAGCAAAAACTCCGGCCAAAGTGGAGATTTCTGATAACGCCGGTTAGATGTTGCTGTGTCAACTGGGAGAAACAGGGTTTTAGGTTCTCAAACGTCACATTGTGCGCCAGAAAACTTATAACGTCATGTGAGCGCCCTATTTACAGTTTGTTTTGCTACGGATCATCGTCGGATTATCATGATTGTTGTTACTGTAAGGTGCTACTAATTTTTACTTTGTGCTGTTTGCATTTGCAACAACTGCCAGAAGAGGAAGTTGCTTGTGTCATTCGCAATGACAGTGAAATAAATATTATTAATATTATTATTATTATATTAATATTATTCGTTGGTGTCGATTCTAAAGATTTTGATTGGCTTGCAGGGCTTGACGGCGTATTTATGCAGATTGATGTAAATGACGAGTTTTTTCTAAAACAATGTTGTGTGTACAATGTTATTATTGAAAACGGAGGGGAGGAAATATTTGTTTCTCTAAATACCCGGCTATGTGTAAACGTGGCCAAAGATTAACACGTCCATAAAACCCTTTTTTTTCCCTGTTCACTACATTTAACCAGGAATTAAGATTTGGATTGTATCTTCCCATGTGAGGAGACATAACTAATCACCTCGAATGATACCACCTGCCAACATCATTAGCCAATTGACAGATGAGCTCAATTAACTGAGAAACTGAGGACAAAACGACCACGGGAACAAACTAGCCCTTCATCATTTTCAGTTCTTGCTCTACCAGAAACTTTGTTTGCTTTATCCAGTTGTGCCTTATTGAATACATGTGTTTTAGTCTTCATGATGAATTGAATTACACCTCATTAGTTGTGTGGGGTTCGGTGGAACAAATACAGATATTCGTGAATTGAGAGGTGAGTTTACTGAGTATTTAAATCACAGTCCTTTCTGTGTTGATTATGAATGAAGAGTTGGCACCAAGAACTCACAGCAGTTTTAGGTAAAATCATCGACAGGTCAAGAGGGCAAAGCAGCAATTTCGAGGTAATTGTACTCCACGGGAGTGGCTTCACTTCTGTTCCTCTGGAAAGATGTTTGGAGTAGCTTGTTTTTCTGACGTCTGCCAGTCTGTTATTGCAAAGAGAACAAGGAGGATCAAGGGTTAGAAGCAGGTCACAGTCAGTTAGGCTCTAATAAAAACATGCCGTGCTTCAGCAAACTGTTCAATCTCTGACTTGCACCCCTTAGAATTAATAAATCAGGTTAAACAGAGGGATTTTAAATGTGCAACTCAGTGCTTTAATGGTTCCTTGAATGAACCTTTCTGCATTACTGTTTATAATTCAAATCCACATTGAGGGCCATTTCTGCTCTGTAAAGAACGAAAAAAAACAAAAAACAACTTAATCTGTTTAATTGCCTATCACCATTCAGTTTAGTAAACCATGTGTGTTTGTTTGTGTGTGTGTGTGTGTGTTTGAGACAAGCACAGCCCAATGTGATAAATAATATATATTTCCCCCAACTGTACTGTAGCACTAAATTGTCTTTGCTCGCATCTCCAACAAGCTCCCAGCTACGTTACATGCTAGAGGAGAGTCATAATAAATAGCATCTATCAAACCTGATGCACATCTCATATATCATAAACACACTCCCCAGACATGAGTCCATAAGAGTTTCTAAATCGAAGAGGAGGGTGTGAGCCATACTTTAGGTAAATAAATGATTAAGTGAAATATGTTAATGAATAATAGACCAGTCTCTGCGGGGTAACAGATTGTACTTTTCATATTTAATAGATTGATGGGCCTCACACAAACTGAGACAAGTACACATACTGCACCATGTAATCACCAATAAGCACAGCCATCACGTGTACATACACCACTTCACAGTTGACATGTGAAATGCAAAGGTGAGCGTGCGGTAGATTTAGGTTTACAATTACACTGTTTTTTTCTTTAGCTCATTTCTTCTCTTGACTCGTTTCTTTAGCTTGATACTTAGCTTGTCCTAATCTTGTAAAAAGGCCTAAATGCATTTCTGTGCAGTCTATGTACATCACTTCTCATGGACGGCATCTCTGTCGATACAAGTCCTCTTAATCAGCTCAGATGAATTATTGAATAGCCTTTTTATATCAGATCATGACCCATATTCTGCTCGCTTGAAGTGAATATACAGCCAATAAAACCGAGATGTACTTTTTAAGTCGTCCCACATAGGCTCCTCGCTTGCTCTGTAATGGGTGAACGGGATTCAGACACACACTGCAGAATGTTACGAGCTTTAGATGGAGCTCCGCGGACTGATCCACTCATTTATAACAAGATGATGGATGAGGTCGTATTGCAGCACCATACATAAAAATGAATCTGAGGTGTTAAGTTTAAGCTTGCTCCAAGTGTTAGATTCTAAAAGCAAAAATCTTTACTCGCTGAAGCTTTCTGGACGGCCACCATAACATTAAGAGGTCCATTAGGATTCTGTGATCCCTAGGTGCTACGTAAAGGAAGTTAATTGAATACAAAATACCTAGAAGAGGGTAACCGCTGACTTCATTAAGGTGGATGCAGCGCTCAAAGCCACACACAGGAGTTGCTTTGTTGTCTCATTAAGTATCACATGGGTAAGGAGAATCAGTAGGAAGAAGGGGATAGGATTATGAATCTCCTTAGCCCCTACTGTCTCCTCTCCTGGCTTGTTTATCAATGATGACTGCAAACACATTGCCTATGAAATATCTTAAGCTCTGTTTAGAGACATTTGGCAGACCTCTTTTCATCCTAAGCATCCTCTTATCAAACTGTTTCAGATACTGAAAATTGCTTGAAATATGCTGTAGTGCCCTAGACATTGAAGCACCTCAGATTTATTGTTCACAGAAATTGTTGGCAATATTTACAAAGACATTATGCAATTACAAAGAAGTACAAACTGAGTAAAACACTAACTGCAATGTCACATTTGGCAGAGACAATATAAAATAAAATATACTCTGGTCTGAAACTAGAGCACTCATGGTTATAATCCAGATCCAGAACTTGAAAAAAACTATGTGTCCCGTCATGATAGCCAACAAATCACCTCTTTATTTGCATAAAAGGGTTGCCCGGCCACATAATTCTTCCACACTGAAAATGCTCACCCTAGCTCCAAGCTATGCCCTGAAGGACTGATTGAAATGCTGTTCCCTCTGAAACACAGCTCAAATCAGATGTATCCACTGCTGTTTTCTTGAAACACCATTTTGCCTCTGCCTCACTCGGCTGCATATTTCACAGGTAGCAAAGCAAAGAGTGTGTTCCAGGTGTTCATAAGAAACTGCCACAGACTATTCTAGTGATCATTACAGTAAAAAGACAGGAGCGAGCCACGTGTCAGAGGCAAAGCTTCCGCCCTAAGACGTCCATTTCGCAACGTGGCAGCTGTGACAGCTTTGACAGACTACCTGAGCTTAAGTGCCCATCTGTGGATAGGCTACAGGGGTCATATGTGTGCCAAGAGTACCGAACTGAATGGGTAATAAACCCGGGTTATGAGAGCGGGTCCCAGGTGGGTTTTACAGGTATGTCGCTGTAACCTTGACTTAACACAGTGCGCACACAAACATACACACATGCTTTGTAAATCCAATCTGCTGTCAGACAAATGATCTGAAAGTTAATCAGAGAAACGGGGTCAATCACTGTTGCACTTACGACAGATAGATGGACAAAAGCTCTTTTGTGTGTGTGTGTGTGTGTGTGTGTGTGTGGGAGAGAATAGATGTGAACATGCATTTGTCTGCAGACGCATGGGTAAAATCTAATGTCAACGCGCTATTCTAAGAATTGAGATTTACTGCCTTTCTCCTCCTCTGAAGGACTTCATGTTTTGTTGAAAAAACATGAATAAGTGCTCTGGAAAAAGGGTAGCGTAGTTCATTTCTTTATGTAGATGACTTATTGATCTAAGTATGTATATCCATCCCAGACTAACATCCACTGTTTTAAATAAGAGTGGAGTCATAAGGTGATCTGTCTGGCAGAAATGCCCCATTGAAGAGGAGAGTTACTATGCAAATTGTAGAATAAAGTATTGAGATTATTCTGACATGTCATTTATCTTTTTACATTGTCAGACACTATGATCCTGTGACGATCCAACATGGATTAGAAAAATGGCAGAAAGAGAATTAAAGACTGAAACAGGAAAAAAGAAAACGATAAAAGACAAGTGAAGACAAAGTGTGAGTTATCACTGATGTGTGATAATCCGCCAGCATCCAGCTCCCATACCATGCACACACATCCATGACAGGTCTGCACACCCACACAAGCACACACACATGCAAAAATACTGTTTTATAAAGAATTATACTGTGTGTGAACGTCTATGTCGATGAATTATCATCCAAAAACATGCAACAGCAATAGCATGAGCGGATTCAAAGCAACGTACTCACCTATTTAACTCTTAACAGTGAGGCATATTAAATTTGATCAGTTTGGTGGGGATGGAGAAATTAGAATCACGGCTATTATGTCGGCTAATTGACAAAGATGTTGCTTGAGTCTTTAATCCGCGATAGCAAAATCCCATTAAGATTCAGTAGTTGAGAGAGAAATATTAAAATCAGCTTCAGTCCATTGAAAATGTCAAGAAAAAAAAAGTCCAAAATTTAGAGCAGCTTTTGATAACTGTTAATTTTTTTTTTTGTCATTTGTAATCTAATCCAGGATTTAAAAGGTAATTCCACAGGAAATCATCTATATCCAGAGTGTCTTTATCATGGTAACGGTTGCTCTTAAGTCCCACTTCCCAATATCTTCATGTAATGAGCAGGAGCTGCATTAAATCTCCTTCAGGAAAAAATAAATAAATAGAAATATAAAAAAGGAGATGGACAAGGAGATGAGTTATGTGTTTTTTTTCACTTTGCTATGCATCTGTCTATTGCTGTGCCTTTCTAGCTTACACACCAAACACAGGTGCACACACTAAATTACTCCGTTACTTTGCAGACAGCGTAACACTTTGGAGCCTTGTATCTTCCATTTTCTTATCTCAGTATAATAAAGTGATAATCTGCTCCTTGTATCACGACAAGTTAAAATGATCAAGATGATCAATTGCAAACCTACATAACCAAAATGCAAAATAAATAGCAAGTCCTCTATGATGCAAGCAAGTCAATTATGTGCAAGTGGTAGGACATAGATTTTTCTTTTTACATAACAAACAAAAAAATTTAAAAAAAATAAAAAGAACAACAAATAAATAAATAAGTGGATCGATGCAGTGATGGAGGAAAACAAGAGGTGGAGAGAACAGATTAAAGAAGGTATGATGCCAAAAAGTGAAAATTATGGCGGAGGAAAAAAAGGGGGAAAAATCCTCTGGACGATAAAAGCCAGTTATTTTTTAGTCCATTCTCTTTGAGTGCTTGTGTGTGTCTGTCTGCAGGAATGAGAGTCGGTTCGGAAAGATACGAGACAGAGAGAGGGAGGAGACAGAGGGAGGAGAGAGGAAAAGAGGGCAGCAAAAACAGAGGCAGAGGACTGTATAAACACAGATGACACCCCGACAGAACGGACTAGTGCTGGCTTTGAAATGCACTTTGAAACAAACAGCTTGTACCGCTGCTCAGGAAATTTGGCCTTTTCCCAGTTTAACCTTCACCTGATCAAAAACAAGAAGTCAAACTAGAAACTTAGAAACACGCCTTAGTTTGCTATGTGGAGTTTGAGTGTCTTTCAGTGTGAACGACAACAAACAACAGAACAAACATGTAGACATGTGACGAGGAAGCTGTGTGATGAAGGTTTTTTAATGGAATAACAGACTTTTGTGTAACAACATATTTTTTTTTAAAAAGACAAGGTAGTCAAAATGAGTTTCCACGGTGATGACTGGAGAAGGTGCTTGCTTGATGAGTCACTGTGGTCTTGGTTGAGGAGAACAAAAAGAAAAATCAAGTCCAATAACACAGATGGAAGAGGGAGAGTGACGTAAGGAGGACATGGCATGAGGCAAGAATCAGCTGAGAGCTGGATAGGAGTATAGCCATGCTCATACCGGAGCTAGGCCGGGTGAACTTGTCTGTGTGTGTATGTGTGTGCATATGTTTGCACGTCAAGGTGTGCAACAAACACAAAACACCTTGCATACAAAGAAAAGGAACAAAGACTTTGACACAGACACTAAACACTAAATAGACCTACCTATGATTAGAATTAAGAATCGGCCAAAAAAGATGCATAGGATGGTGGGAGGAAAAAAGAGAAGGGGGGGAAATAGGAAAAGGTACAAAAGTGAAAAAGGCATAAATAGAAAACACAAGCAAGCCAATTAAAATAACTCTTAGCTCTTCAAATTATAGAAATAAAAATAAAAAAAAAATAAAAAATGGTGAAGTCAAAAAAAAAGAAGAAAAAGTAGCCAAAGTTACGGGTGGACAGTGACTGGAGTGTAGGGGAGGAGGAAGAGGAGGGAGGTGGTGTAGGGCGGAGGGAGCGTGGGCTGCACAGGGATAGAAAGGGCTGGAAGTGATAGAAATGGAGAGGGGAGAAAGAATGGATGAAAAAGGGGTAAAAAAAAGAGGAAAAAGGGGGGAAAATCCCTTTCCTCTGTCTCTTTCTCGTTTTCTCTGTCTCTCTGCTTCTCTTTCCCTCCTTGTCTGGCTCATAAATAGAGGAAATTGTTGACCAGGTAAATGGCGAAGTAGATGAGAAGACAGAGGACCGAAAGAGCAAGCAAATGAAAAGGCAAAGCACCTCCCAGCAGCGCAATGAGAAAAAAAAAGAATAAAAAACGAAAGAGAAAAGCAAATACTCCAGTGGCCTCCGTTGTCTCCAGTCTATAAGTGGAAGGGGGGATTGGCTGTTGCCAGTTGTTCCCCTTCCCCGGCTGCCTTCTGCTTTCTTCTCTCTCTCTTGCCAAAAAAGACTTCCCATCCAGATAACAAAAAAAGCAGGCACAGATGTCCTCTCCTCTTTCTCTTAACTCTGGTCAGAAATCACTCGCCACTCACACAGGTTATTCATTGTTGCAGTGGCAATGCACAGTACTACCAATATTGCTCAGTGGGAGGGAGAAAAAAGGCATTTGGGTAGGGGGGGGGGCTGCTGCTAGTCAAGCACAGCCTACCTCATGAGGAAAGATACTGAGCTGGAATTGCTCTGTCTCCCCTCTCCAGCCCATCCCTGCGAAAAGACGGGAGGAAGGGAGGTGGGCCCACTCGCTGCATTAGTATTCATTGAAAGAGTGTGAGAGAGGGAGAGAGAGAAACAGAGAGAGAGCGATATCGAGAAGGTGGGGGAGTATAGGGGGAAGCTTCCAACAAATGTCGAGGAACCAAACCCGTGTGAAACTAATAAGAGACTGGCTCCCCCTAGAGTCAATCATCAATACACAAGTTCTGATAACTGGAATCAGTGGTCATCATTGGAGCATCTACACATATGATGACCTGACTTCAAAGCATCTAAAAGCCACTGACTTGCCTCCACAGCCCCACACCCACAGATCAGCATGATTGTAATTGCAAATTAAGTCCAGAGCACAGTTTGTTTTAAATTAAAAAAAACCTGAGGTTTGTTTTTCTCTGAAACAAGTCTTTATCATCTCTGTAGGATTTATTTTTTCCCCTGTATTTTCCATTATGTTGGACAGAATTGTGCGACTTCTGATTCACATCTGTTTTGTTGTAAAAACAAACAAATCCTCTTCTCTGCATTTTGCCCAAAGCATAACTCACTGTTGCTATGGCAATAAATATATCTCCACACAAGTGATGGCTTGTTACATGTTGCAGTTAAAGGTTTTAGTCTTTGTCTTTCTTTCAATGTGTAACATTACATAAACCAAATGATTATATTTGGTTTAATATCATGTCAATGCTTTTACTGCCAACATGAGGCTCTAAGTGTGTATGCACTCTATATTTCTTTATCTATAATAGAAACAACAAAAAAAGAATTTGGAAAGGAAATCCAGAGGGTCAAACTTATTTTGAGATGAATGTTTTGTTCCGTTTTTGAGTAAAACTATGACAAATTATCAAATTAACATATCTATTACCTTACAATGAAGCAAAAGGTGGAATCCATGTGACTGAGGGAAAGCAACCATTGCAGCTTTCCTTTCTTTCGGTTGGACTTGGATGAACCAGGCATTACAGGCTGCAAAACAGCAGTACTGCTGTGCATCCTGCACTGTTTTCTTGATCTTTTGCTGAGTTTCAGACATCTGGGGAAATCAGTAAGTAATAAGTGAGAACAACAAGCCCCTGGGCAAGGATATGTAAAAGTAGCTCACTTGTTATACCAAAGACCAAGGCTGAAAGAAACACAGAACAGCTACAAACACTGCAGAAATACTAGATGTTTTTTCTTTCGGGTTCAGCTGAGCAACTTGCAGATGTTTGGCTGCAGCATCTCTTCATGTATTGCTCATTTTTGCATTTTAGTAATTTTTGGTCAGCTTTTGTCATATATTTCTCTGTGGGATGATTTTGCATCCAATTCGTATGTTACAATTTGATATTTGCTCATTTCTCTTTAAATAAATATTATATTTCCAAGAAGGTCGAGGGCCTTCCTGAGTCTTTGAACCACTGTGCCTTTTCCAAATAAGTTAATTCATTATTCTGTCCACGATCACGCTTATCTACTCCGGAAAGTTACCTGTTGCAGCCATAGACTGTATGTTGCAGCTGTGCAGTGATTTCAGTGAGTTTGTGTGAAATGGCGCCCACGTGTGGTCAGGATACATATCGACTGTGCCGTGTTCGATTGGGAATGCCTGGCTTCTTCACAGCGCTGCACGATCGATTCACCTTGCAGAGATGGCAACGTTGTGGTCACCTCTAAGAGTCTGTAGGGGAATATTAAAAGAATTACGGGCCCTACATGGACCAAGTTACAGAGAGTCATTGGCTTACAGCTATGTTATGGATCAGTTTCGTAAGAATAAGGTGGGGTTCCTTCTAAATGACTAACGGCAAATGTTAGCTAAGGTGCTAAACAACCATTGCAAATTGCATGGGACACTGTGTTAGCTAAGTCTACGGCTGTTGAATAATAACGTAACACTGAGAATATTTTGTTAGTTAACTTGGCAAGATATCTCAGCACGTTTACGCACGTTTACAAAGAGTTTGTAGAATGAATACCTGACAATGAAAAGCAATGGTTATCAACTTTTCTACTTTGTAACCGCTCCGGTTCAACGCAAGGTGACTAGCATATTAGCAAACTGTCAACAACCACCTGCATATTTTACTATTTGATTATCCATATTAATGCGCATGTAAACCGCAGTGCAACCTGTTGCGTAGTATTGTTACTAATAAAACAGTTCGATACATTTTATCCATGCCTCTGTCAGTGTGGACTTGGAATAAAAAAATCAATATGCATTGCCTACTCACCTTCTATAACTTTTTAGGATTGTAGGCAATATATTGAAATTGTTGAAGGAGCTTTAAGAACGTGTTTATCTGTATTTATCCGCTGCGAAAAGTAGATATAGTTTACTTTCATGTATTCTGTTGCTATTATGTACGTGTTTTTTATATTTTAAACTTCAATTAAATGTGTATTATCATTATTATTGCTATTATTCAATATATTTTATTCATTGGTTATTTTTTAAAACCACTTAATATTTTAAACCAACTAGTTGTTTGTTTTAATCAAATAACTAATAGAAATGCTTCAGGCAAGGACAGCCTTCTACTTAGCTATATTTCACCAACTACTCTTCCATTAAATTTGTGGCATTAAACAATCTGTCTCTGTCTACATGTCCATCCAAGTGCTCATGGTTGTGTTAACTGAGCATATAGAGCTTGCATTATTGATGCTTGGAAGAGCAAAGCTCACCAGGGTAGTTGAATACATGTGGTCACTGAAGCAACGCAGCTTGAAGGAAAACTTGCTTGTCATTCTATACTTATTCCAGCTTTAAAGAAATCCTAAGGCATTGTAATGTACATTTGGTGCTATGTATGGATTTAACCATGTGCCAACTGTACACATAGCCTAGCTGGATGGTTAATTAAAAAAAAAAGAATAAGAAAACAATCTCATAGCTTTGTAGTTGCCATGAGTGTCTAACTTATATACTCAATGCTGGTTCATATTTTTCTTTATGATGGCTAATTTTTTTTTATTATTTAAAAACAACAGCTTACAGTTGAAAGTAGTTTACCACATGTATATGATATTTTTGGTGTCCCCTGTGTCACAGGTAACAGGAGAAAGGTATTGCCGTGCCCAGCAGGAGGCACATCATGCTTCCCACACATACCTGTGTTTGCTGGCTTCCAGCAGGAACCACCTGGCCCTGCACAACCTTTACCATGGCAAGGGAGAGCGCAGCCCAGAAGAGGTGGCTAGCCTTGTTGGGCTTCGGTTGCCTACACAACCAGGAGGGAAAGGCTGGGAGAAGTGAAGACGTGAAGGTCCAGCAGAAACTCCAGAAATCACATTTGTGTGGCTTCTTCGTCCAGCCTCATGCATTTAATGTAATTTTATTGAAACTCGAAAAGGCAGAAGTGTGGCAACCTGCTGCCACCATGGACTGAGGGAACTTCTTGTCTTGTTGATCTATTATTGTTCAGGACAAAGACATGTAAATGTTCACTGAAAATGTAAGCTACAGTGTGATTGAAGATATATTGTTGATATACTTCTATCTGCAGCTTTTTTTTTGTCTTTTAGTGCTTTGAATCCAAAATTTAAAAAAATCAGATACATTTCTATTTATCATTGAAGTATAAATCACTGTTGGACAGTATTTTAGGGAATGTATTTGCACATTATAAAACATCAGTAAACACCTGTTTTGTGCATTAACTAGATTGAAATTTGAATTTCTTTGTGTACATCAGGGCTATACAACACAGCCCCTTAAAGGCTATAATCTTGCAGGTTTTAGATGTTTCCCTGCTCCAACACATTTGACTAATGTTAATGGGTCATTGTCCAAAATGTGACAATAACCTGTTGGGTCCTTTTTTATTTGAATCAGGTGTGTTGGAGCAGAGAAACATAATTAAAAAAAACCTGCAAGACTGGCTCTCGAGGAACCGAGTTGATTATCCCTGGTTGTACATCCATGTGCTCATAGGAGAAAGTAATAGAGAAAAATCATTTTAAATTAGATGTTGGTCAGCAGGAATTGATAAGCTAATGTTTTGGTATGTGAAATAAAGTCACATGGGCTCGATGATGGTCAACAGTTTTCAGTCTTGTGTAGGAATATTTGCAATGCACCCCATTTAACTAGATTTCTATTATAATATAGTGTTTTAAAAGATAAAATAATTTACTAGTTATTTAAGACACAGTTCATTGAAGGCGGCTGTGTATATTTTCGATTAGTTTGTATTTTCAAGACAAATGTGATTGAAAAAAGTTGGGAAAGGGTAATATAACGACAATATCTCATCTTTTAATAAATCTGTGTTCAACATCTGAGAAAACAGTTTTCCATCACTACCTATTGTCCTCAGGTAAAGGTCTGTTTTATTTGCTTTCTATTATTTCAAATATCTTCAGTGGATGAGGCCCTGTTCAACACATGGACTTCTTCACTACGTAACCATGCAGCTGTAATTCATGCAAAATTTTGCCTGGTATTGTTTTACTGATAAGTAAGTCCTTTCATTTAAAGAAATCGTTTGAATTATCTGTCTTGCTTACACTGTATATGTTTTTCCTTAACCTCTCCCTGTTTGTTCCTGATCCTGCAGTGATTTCTACTCCAAATATTATTCTTGTTATTCTCTTATTTATTACTCTGCCTAAGTGAGAGAAAATTAAGTCCACCTGTTACTGCTTCCATGGGTATTTAGAAAGTAGGTAGCAGCTGGTATCTGCTAATCAAAATATCTTCATTTATTCATGCTTATACATGTCAGGCACCACTATAAAAGCAGCTGTTTTGGCAGTGTGCTTGTCTGGAGCATTCAGGTATGCTTTAACAATGCAGAAGAGGAAAAACATAAGCAATGATCGTACTAAAGAAACTGTTAATGTTCAGCAATCTGGTGAGGGGTTTAGGACATTTCCAACAGAGTCCATCATTCTACAGAGAGAAAAATCATTCAAAACTAGAAAACATTTGAATCAGCTGCCAAAATTCCCAGGAGTGGCCATCCGAAAAACCCAAAAGCAAATTCTCAGACACTGCGGACCTAAGTTATCATGTTAAAGGTACGGTGGAGGATGTTTTATTTCTGGGTGGATCATCAAGATGATTGGCCCTCTTAATTGTCAATCATTCTGGAGAATTTTACGTAATACTGTCGTACGTGCTCTTTCCTAGGATAGTTTTCCTTTTCTGTGCATGCACACTTTCAAAAAGTGTCTTTGAAGTGTATGAGAAGAAGAGAAAGGCCTCAGAAGAGAGAAATAAGACCAGTGTTGCACATGCACATTTTTTAAAAAAGTGGAGAGGGAGGTTCTTCCCTGAATTTCAGGAAAATCTTCCGCCATACCTTTAAATGTTCAAATTCTTGATGACTTGCTTAGAAAAGTTACCAAGAGAAAGCCTGTTTGCACTAAAATAACATGGCAGAAAAGTCATATCTGAACAAACCAGAAGATTTCAGGTGCAAGCTCTTTTAGACAGATGAGACCAAAGTGGAGATGTCTGGTTATAATGCACAGCACAAACACCTCATACCAAATGTCAAGCATGGTGGTAGAGGGTTGATGATTTGGGCTTGGGTTGCAGTCACAAGACTTGAAAACCTTCAACTATAAACTCCCCTATACCAAAGCTTCCTGAGTCAAGTGTGTTATGAAAAGTAACCGACAAAAAGTTAAAAATAACTCCTATAACCTTTTCCTGAACGAAAGCTAAATATACTTGTTGTCACAGACTGCTGTCACCCTTCTTTCCTCATATTTATCCACAGGAATCCCAATTAGAACAACCAGATAAATCTAATCAAACATTGGTTTGAAAGTTGTGGCTGCAAGGAATTTCTTTCGAAAAGGATGCTCCAATGTTTCCAAATGCAAAAAGATATTTTTAAAAAGTTAGTAATGGAGTTCCCTCGTATGTAGAGATTTTAAAAAGCTCTAATTATGGCGGATTCCTTGTGGATAATTTCACTAAGTTAAAACCTTCCTAAGCAAAAAAAAAAAAGAGAGATAGAGAGAGACAGTATTGAACCCTAAAAAAGGTCTTTATGCCATTTAATGCAGCATTTGCTTGATATTCATTTGAACAAAACATTTGAAAATAAGTAATTTGTCTTTAGGTAATGTTTATCTTGTTTAACCCGTTACATAATAGAAGGAAAATGCTCTGTGGTATTAATAACATCAGATCTCTTTATGCTTGTTTTTGGAGGCAATTCATGGACATCAGTAGTATCTCAGTTATCCAAGAAGGCCCTGTTGCTTTTTTCCAACAGTTTGCAGAAACTAAAATCACAATGTATTGAAAAGGCTTCATTTTCCATTCTATGAAGTTGCACATCACCATAGTGTCTCACTAATTTAATGTCCAGCCCCTTTGTCCACGGCTTAAACATCTTTTCTGTCCTGTGCTACCCACTTCATCGTTTTATCCCTTAATTCTACCCTTCCTGTTTCCACTTACTCTCCAGTAGTGACTAATGTTGCCTTTAGTGTGTGTTAAAATAGCCTAACCCTAAAGCAAAGCAACTCACATTGACACAGTGAGACGTGCGCTCATGTGCGAACCCAAAATTACGCACACAGCACAGGAAATGAAACCCAATGTGTGCTGACAAACCAACAGTTAGTGTCAAAATTGATATTACACAGATGCAGGATGTAATTGTGCCTCTTTACATCCTACCATCCTGGAGCAGACATTCGTGACAAACGGGAAAGGAAAGAAGCCCCAACAAAAGCAGAGTGGCACTGACTGCCCTTTTAGCGGGGAGAGTTGACTCTTTCCATCTCATGCAATGGCAATAGTTAAGCAAGTAAATGTGTATTTTTAATCAAGTTGGTGCGAACGGATACACATCCAGGATGAAAAGATGTTAAAAAGAAGGTCATGAGTCATGTGCTGTCGGCTTGATGTCCCATTTTTACGTGAACATAAACGGTATATGAGAAAGGTGATTTAACCTGTTAAGACCCTGTTAAGAGCTTGTATGCATTTTCCAAAATGTAGGTATTTTGGATGAGTAAAACTAATAAACAATAAGTATTGTTATTAATCAGGAAGTTGCTTCGAAAACAATAACAAAACCATTTATGTTCTGATTTGGGGACAGTAATTCTGTTATTTGAGACCCTGCTTGCTCGTCTCAGGAGGATAAGGGAGCGTCTAGCCTGTAGAGAAACTAAGAGCTCAGGAAAAAAGAGGAGGGCGGAGACACTCCATTCGTGGAGGCTGATTTGGTTACTCATTGGTTTGGTGAAGCGGCGGCTAGGCAGCATCCCCGACTTCTTCCTCCGAAGGTGAAAAAATACATCTGTTGAGTGTGCGCTCTTCTCGGGAGGAGACCTCGGACATCTAGTTTTATCAGGAATACCAGGAAAACCACAAACTCAAACTGCCTGCCGAGAGAGCAAGTTTGGCTGCAATAAACAGAGAGAAGAAAAGGGAGGATAAACTACACGGCTAAAGAGCGGAAAGAGGAGAGGTGACCCCAGCCGAAGCGATGTTTGGCATGCTCAAAAATTCGCTCTTCGGAAGTAACGAGGAGACGGAATATAAACTGCTCAGCACCGAGTCTAAGGTGAGCATTTACGACAGTTTGACAGAAATATTTCATCTCCATGTCGTCATTTCTGCCCTGTGCGCTTCTTACAGTGCCTTTTTTACGCTTGTGCGACTGATTACGCACAGAACTGCTGTTGTCTTGACAAGCTGCAATGGCTGTTTTAATATGTAACCACTCTTACTTGACCCCACCCCCCCTTTAATTGTAATAAAGTTATCTGTGGTTGTCCTGCTGTGATCACAACCACTATAACCTTGCCAGAGAGCCTGACAGTTAATTGCTTATGACCTGTAAGGATGCGTGCTGACCCACAGAGTGGAGCAAAGGGCACACCAGCCCGAGGTGGCCTGACAATCAACGAAGCAGAATGAATTGTGATGGGATCGGGTGAAAAGAAACGAAAGAACAAAAACCTACAATAGCATAAATGAAAAAGGTAAATAAGAATAATTAAGATCAAATAAACAAATTAATTAAATAAAATAACAAAAAGCATAGACCAGTTAAATTTATCATATTAAGGGTTGCTGTTTAGGCTACTTTTTAAATAGAATTTTAAAAAGTATTTGTGGTACTTTGAACACAAGGCTTGTGTGTGTAGAATACAGGTAATACGTACATGTTTGTGTGCATATGAAACCACAAGGGACATGTTAACTGACCCTGCCTTGGAAGAGGATGCTGATCAGACGTGTTTGAGGTTAACCCATGAGCTTACTTATATATATGTGTGTGTACTCTGATACACTGACCATCACCGAGGAGAACAGTAACAGAAAACTAACATCACAGAAGTGACAGGGTATGCCCTTTCCAGTTCAGCCCTGGAGTTATCCCTTATGTGCATGAGGCCTGTATAAATTATGTGTGTGTTCATTCTTTTTATGTTAACTGCACGGTCACTTTGAAAACATTCCAGTGAACCCATGGATGTGTGTTGTTAAGCAGTGCCCAAGGTTTGGCTTTTATTCTCTGTGGATGCACAATGTACTGTTGCAAAAGTGCACATAACCATGTGTTGCTGTGTTTGGCTGGTGGATTGACAGTGCCTTTGTGTGTTTATCTCCTAAACAAAAGATATCTTTTTACAGGGAAACAAAGAGGACTTCCAGCCTGAATGATTGGAGAGTGAAAAGATTTGTTCTGACACAGCAAACTACATGTAAACATACTCACATTAGAACTGGAAACAATGCAGGTTACTGCACAGCTGCCAACAAAAATGTTACGGATTTGCTGGTTTATCATATCATTAAATGTATCCATCCATACGCAGGATGACGCCTGCTCTGAGTAAAGAATCTTGTCAAATCCACACTAGAAGTTCATCAAATCTCAGGTTTTGATTGATGCTTGAAAAACGCATATTGAAATCAGAGCTTGGCACATGATAGGCCTATGTGGAGCACCTGCCCAACTCTGACACCCAACACTTTTAATTAAAACTGACACAGAATACAGTGGAGCTGCTGCCAGGCTACACACACAGACTCATGCACAACTGTGCACATTCACAGCAACATAGCAGTGACAAATTTGTGAAATTCTGTTATAAGTTTGCTAATGAGCACAGAAAATTGTTTTTTTTAGACAATGCTTTTGTTTGCTGCGATGCTAAACAGGACAAGAGGGAAGAAAAAATAAAATAAAATGAGATAATGCATTTGAGCAGTCATATTGTTGATAATGTTTTCTGTGTTCTTTGTTCAGCATTAGACTAATTATGTTGCACACAACCACAAATACCTGACAAATTAATTGCACTATTTAACTGAAGTCAGACTGTTATCTTGTCACCCTTACTGCAAAGCCCTTAATTGCAAGGCAAGAGCCTGTGTACCTGTCACAAGACAAAGCTACATGATAATATAGTTTAATCCTGCATGTGTTTACGAATGACTCTGGCTGCAGTCTTATTATAAGGACAAGGTCCTCATTGTGAAACTACCCCTAGAGTGGGGTTTGATTAGGATGTTGGTGAAATGTTATTACTAATAAAGACATACTGAAGCAACTGCAAGACGTTTTAAGAGTTGCAGTTTCAATTTACAAGATGAAGATGTAATCATTTTGCTTGATATTTTTGGATTTGAATGTTCCTTCAGGGGAGAGAAAACAATCTTAGGAAGCCCACTCAGGAACGAAAATAAGCAGTAGAAACTGAGCCTCGAGTATTATTCTGTTGTTTCCTTTTGTGCTGCTGGTGTAATGTTGAGAAAAAAAAAACATCATATGCAAGATAATAAAAAAAAACAGCCAGTATTTTTGTTTTTGTTTTCACAATTCAATTAGAAACATAAGGACAGTACATGCAATTAAATCCCAATGAACAAGCAGCATGTTAATGGAAAGCTTTATTTTAAACCTGCATCATGTTGACCAGATTCCCTCTAAACCAATTAAAGTTGCTGCTCAGCATCATAGTTGATTGACTGTGCTCCATATTAGCCCCACTTAATCATAGTTAATGGAGAGCTGTTGCATTAGTCGTGCATCTGTGGGTAGAGGAGAGATGTGTATGTGTTTTCTTCTAGTCTCTGTGCTCTTATGTAAGACAAGAAACATCTCTGGCCCATTATTCCTCTGTAGGCTGACTGAGCCCTGCAGAGCAGCAGAAGAAATTAAATCAAATCAGCGTAAATCTGTTTCATCTGGATCTGCCCACTTTGGTTTTTCACACGCATGGACAAACACATACTATCCTCCCAATGTTAACCCGGCTAATAAGGCGGCTCAAAGTAGCGACTGTGTCAGAGGTGAATCATGTCTGAACTTGACCTCTTCCTTTACTCCCTGAAGATGAATTCAACTGTATTTGTGTATGTGTGGAAGCTTGTAAAAGCAGCAGGGAATACAGCAGTGGTTGATAGTTAAGGCATCTCTTGATTTTTCCCTCTCCTTCCTAGGATGGAGTTAGCTTTGAAGTACGCCGGTATGATGCAGCCAAGTACGCTATCATCTCCTCTGAGGGACGATCCTACGACCAGGTGACTGGGGAGCTGGTGAGGAAGCTCCTCATGTACATCGGTGGGAGCAATGAACAAGGTAAACCATACTGAATTATAATACTAAGTTATCAACAACAGTCTATCCAAGGAGGCTTTAAAACAGAATGAATTGATGTTGATGGTTCAACATATGCCTATAATTTTTAACCCCAAGTAAATTTTTCAAACTAGTTCATTTAAAGTAATAAAAAATATATTTTTGAAGGATGTTCAGACCTCTGAATCCATAAAGGTTGTAGTGTAAGGTACCAAATGTAACCCAGATTTTAAGGTAGTGTAAAAAGTGGGTGGATCCAATGGCCTCAGATGCAGCGCTTCCAACACAATGTGGAGGGAAATCAGTAGCTAGACTCTTTTCCTCTACTGTTCCCCGATGGTGGAATAACCTTCCAAACTCTGTCCGATCCGTGGGGTCTATACCTACAGTCATGGACAAAAATATTGGCACCCCTGCATTTCTGTCAGATAATGCACCACTTTTCCCAGAAAATT
>JAPMNP010707037.1:0-11983 GCA_029874935.1 Atherina boyeri
CAGTACGAATTGACTGTAAGGTGATATGTTTGGCCACCAGAGGGCAAAAGAAGACCACGCTGAGCCTCCATCCTTGAAGTTTCTTACCCCACATTGTGTTATTGTTGTGGTTTGAGAAACAATCTGCCAGAAACTACAGAATCCCTGTGATCAGTCAGACACTGCTCATGTTTCATATTAAGCATCCCCCATAAGACTCCCATCAGAATCTGTCAATGACATGATTTACTGAAACACTTGTCCTTTATTATGTTTGTTAATCATGAGGAAATGTCCCTGAGGCCAGTTCATTAGCACATTGTTTGTTTGGCTTATATCACGTATACTCCCCAATCTTCTGTGAATAATAAAACTGTTTCATTGTTATTGGATAGGACATGGCAATTATTTGAACAGGTGATGAGCGTCTTTGCCAACAGCGTATGGAATTAAACAAACTGAATAAGAAATCGAAGTTTATTCATCATGGTGATTTGACAGGAATACAACAGCCTGTGACATCACGCTGACGAGCATTTATGGGCCGATCACTCTCTTATCTTCAATAACAAAGTGTTTGTTTTATTCTTTTCAAAGATGTTCAGGCTGTCAGTCAGGCGTTACACAGAAAACACACACGGCAGAAAAATCATTGTTTCATGTTGAAGATAAATTTATTGTAGAAACTTCCCCTGAACATGCACCAAACTCTACATGGGTGAAGTTTGGCATTTCATGGAATATGGCTAGATGACAATAGGCTATATGAAAGGCAACAGCCCAGCAGAAGAATGAGTTTCTGAACTAATTCCTTCTGTTTTAAATCAGAGATAACGTTAAACGTTAATTGCAGTTAATTTCAGACATTAAGTAATGCCGAGACAAATGCAAAGTGGCGTTTGATGATTTCAAACAGCACCGATCTGAGAAGTAGCTACCTGCTGAAGATGTAGCCTACACCCTGCTGAGCATTATTCCCACAGCAGCAAGGTCTGCTAATTATTTCTAATTAGTCTCACTGAGACCAGTCTGAGCTCATTCAACTAATTAAAGATAACTTCCATTTCACCGCTTTGACGCAGTGTGTGTGGATGAATCATTAATATGTGTGTGTTACTAATACAATAAGAGATAAAATGGAAGCTGCAACCTAGGGATGTACTTTCAATATCTGTCTAGATTTTATTTTATTTTTTTTAAATCCAAAACCCCCCAAAAAACAGACACATCCAAAGAAATTAGCCATTTCCCGTTGAAGATTAGCCTACGTGTGAAACCCGGGCCTTGCTCATATGCAGGCTTTTATGAATCCAAAGTAATAAATTGATAGAAGCAGGAACTATAACCTGAAATAAACTCTCCCTTGCAGGTCTGATGAATGGGGAAGAACCTGATACAAGGTGGAACCATTAGGGCAATTCAATAGAAAGATAAGAGAGCAAGAAAATATTGACTGAGCTGATATGTGTGTTTGACCCATAAATGAACTAACCGCCCTTTTGAGAGCCTCCTACAGATGTTAGTATGTATTATATGAAGATAAGGGCAGCAGCGCGGATCACTGACCTTTTCATCTGCTTGTATAAAAGGATAAATTTGTTCTTATGAGGACGAACAGTGTACACATCCCCTGTCTGGCATCACAAAAAAAAGAAAAGTTTGGGTTGTTTTTTTTAAGGACGTCTACATTAGCATACATTTTTGAAGAATTTTCAGCTCTGCACAGACTCTTTAGATTGTTCTCTGCAAATCCTATTAGTATTGATTTAGCAAAAAGTTGAAACAGGATGAATGATTCTCTTCTATCTGAGCAGAAAACAACAGCTTGAGCAAATCTCTGACTGACTAGGTCGTGTTGTTCCTGTGATGTGGGGAGATGCTTATATGAGAGTCTCGCTAAATTAAAATGCAGGGAGCCAAGATGCTAATCTTTCTGGAACTGCTCCACTGACAGGGAGAGTTTGGCCCTGTGGACTCCCTAAGTGTTTGTCTCCAGCTGACTTTCATTTCATAGCACTGTAATGTGCCCCCAGCCTGGCTGCAATGGGTATTGATGCAAAATGGTATAATTTGAGTTTCGCTCATTGCCAAGTTCCACTGGAGCACATCAGCACCTCCGGCATCTTGGGTTCTTTGTTGGAAACAAAATGAGCAGTGCTACTTCTCTATGCGATGCTCTAAAAGGAGAGACAGGTGAAAGGAGTGACACATAAAGGATTGACACTGTGTAAAGGTCAGCTCGAGCCAGGGCAGCGGAAGCGCACAGTTGGTTTTGCTGACAAGGACCTATGAGAGCTCCCTTATGGGCTAAATTGCCCCAGGAGGCAGAAAAAACAGGTTTTTCTGTCTATGCGGTACACTTGACCTCCTCACATATCAAAACTAAAAAGCAACTGTCTGTAGAAAAGAAAGTGGGGAAAAAAGTAGCCCCACAAACAAAACTTAGGCTACCTTGTCTTTCCTTCTCCATTGTTTACTTTTAAAAAGAAGAAAAATATTTCAGCTAGTGTGGTTTTTCCATCATGAATATTAATCCCCAATTCCCATTGAGCTTTCCAATGTTTTCTTCGCACCTCATGCTGGTTACATCTCCTGCACCAAAGACAACACTGATGTATTCAATACGAGATGCACGTCTAAAAATTTTGTGATCCCAGACACCACCCTAAATAATGCACGCCACGGCAACGCACTGAGTTTGACCTCAGAAACATTTTGAAATATTCATGATGAGAAAAAAGTATTTGAATTTTGTACATTACCATCCACAGTAAGATTAAACATTGTCATGTGAGATGGGTGATGAATGGTTTGTGGCAAAACACACCATCTCGATAATCTCTTGTGGTTAAAGGTGCAACACGTAACTTTGTGTTTAAAAAGGTCACCACTAGGGGGCAGAGTTTTATCAAATGAGGTGTCATTCTGATTAAAGTTAATTCATTTTCAAGTCTTTCTGACTGTAAAATCTTCAAAAGGAAGCCTAACAAATGAGAGTAAGACAATGATTTGATTATTTTTATCTTAGGGATGTGACTGTGCTGATGGTTCCATCGTTTTTTTTTCTTAAGCATTTATGAATTAAAGTTAATAGAGCCCCCAATGGCCACATAGGTGTCTATGTCAATCACGAATAATTTTGTGTCTCTTTCAAATCTCAATAAATCAGTTTTAAATTAAATGTATAGAATGGTTAGAGTAAACAATCAAATACATCACATTTGCGCAAAAAACAGTAGCAAACACATGAACACTGGCCATTTTCATGTATGGGTTGTGCTTAATAAGCAAAAAGGGATATCCTCTCTGACCCATGGCTGTCTTTCTTTCAAAATTTAAACCCAGCAAACAGCTCTGCACCACATACACACGGCAAGCATCAACCTTCAATCAGGTGAGAAAACTCATACCACCTTAACAATTCAAGCTATTGACTTACCTGTACAAAAAAAAAAAATTCTTATGTGCAAGTTCTGCTGCATCTTTAGATCCGAGTGGGTGGTGAGAAAGGTCATGTTTATTTGCAGGGACCTCCCACCATTTTTTTTTAGCTGTTTTTCACAAACTTTAATTCATCTCTATGTTGTTTGTGAGCAATTTGTTTCATACTTCTAGCTTCTGCTATGGGTTCCTTTTCTTCTTCTATTGACTCGCATTACATCTGGCTGTTCATAGTAGTATTACAGGAAAATGTGATACAGACCGCTTTGAAGATTTCGCAGTTAACTATCTTTACTAACTAGCCAATAGTGCTAAGGTGTTTTATAAGTGGTGCAGAGCTGTTGAGCATGTTACCACAAACGCACCGTTATTAATGTATATGAACACTATTATTCATGTAATAGCTGGCATTGACAAATTGAAGTTGTATGATTGATTAGCATATTTAAAAGAAATTTGGAAAGTGAATTGTCAGAGTCTTTATCATAAGAGCAGTTACGAGATTTTTCTTCTTTTCTTTTTTTTTTACATTTTTGCCCTTCAGTAAAATCAAAGGCAAAACTATGCAACAACATATGCAAAGGGAAAATTCCTCAATATATATTTTGAATTTTAGGCCCTTAAACTATCTAATTCCTGTTTCTTTTTAAAAATCCCATTTCCAAAGATGGATTTGCTGGTAAAGTTTAAACACAGTAACTTATTGAAATTTCCTTAATGACTTAAGATTGGGTAAGTGTCTGTGTTGTCCAGAATAGTTGTTAAAACCAGATTTTTTATTTTTTTTAAATCAACAGACGCATATTTGAATTTTAGGCCAAGACATTCTTTAGACTATTGTGAAACTATAAACTTGATTAATAAAGCTGCACTTGAGCGCAAGAATCATGAAGAAATGTTTTTTTTTTTGTAGCAGACTGGACCCCAAGAAAACAACTTCGGGAGCAAAGATTAATCAAATATTGACAGATAAAACCCAAATATTACCACACAGATATCCACAGTAAAGATAAAGTATATGTTTAATGCAATTAAACTCCACAAAGTGACTGACAACAGGTTACCAAGAGATACTTGCTATGCTACAAAGTGCGCTTTATTGCAGATCCCACCATAAACTGTAACTCAGTCATGTGATATATATACAGCAGACGAGACCTGCTCTGCTCTGACAAAGTCCTTTACTGTCACATTTATTTTGTTTTATTGCAGCTGATATATGATTGTTGTATGGCACATTTTATGAGACCCCATCCACACATATATTCTGGAGTTCAGACCTCGGCTGACAGCATGAGATGTATACAGCTCTTACCAAGGTTCTCTGTAAGAGTTCATTACTACAGAGGTGATTTTAGGTAATAAAAAAAGCATTAAGATGATGCAAGTTAAACGACCACATCCAGTTCACTGATGCGCTCTTCTTCAGTTATGTAATAAGCATCTCTGTTGACAATCAGATACACATCACAGTTTGCAAACCACTTAATATTCTCATCAATGTCATTTACGTAAAACAGCAAAACTGGAAAGGTTTTGGATTTGCAGTGGCTTTTTTCCTCCTCCACTACTTTCTGGTTGTCCACATGTTTACTGCAGGTAAAAGTGTAAAATGATGGTGATATCAGCTGATTTTTATTCAAACGTGACTTCTGGCCAGAGCTTCAGACAGAAAACACGACACAAGTATGACAGATTCAACGCTGTGTCGTGATTTGTAATGTATGTAGCGACAGCCGCGTGCAGACTAGAACTGAAAATGCGTTCATGCAAAGTGTCCTCGGTTGTCCTAGCATACTTGAACTCGTCCAACATTTGCACTTTGATTTCATCCACTTCCTCTTCGGTGAAAACTCACACTGATTCAAAAACACTGTGCAAAGCTGGCTGTGTCCCCAGTTTGCTTTGTCTGCACTGTTGTCGAGAGTTTTAACTTTACAAATGTCAATTTTTCTTTTGCATGAAACAAAGCAAAAGAAAGCTCCAAATGATGACATGATAAGGGTGGAGCGGCCTCTGCTTTCTTGGATCCTTGCTTCGGACTCCTATCTATGTATTGATGCTGATAGATCCATTACTTATCACCGATCCCTTGGTGACTTCTGTGCTGACGGTGGAGAGAGGAACAATCTCGTACCTCTCTGCCACCCCCCAGCAGCGACAGCGCAACAGCGTGGACTTGAGCTGTTTCTGGAAATTTCTGTTGAGGAAACCATAGATGACGGGGTTGACACAGGTGGAGGCCATGGCCGCGAGGTGACAGAATGAAAAGATGACGTCATGGCCACAGGACGGGATGGCCTCGTGGTTCCAATCAAACACGGTGTTGAAGATGTTGAGGGGGAGCCAGCAGAGGGCAAAGACCACCACTATGGAGAAGAGCATTACGTTGATCCTCGCAGAGCCTTTGTTCTTTTGAGTTACGCTCCTGCCACGCTCCACCATGTCCTTCCTCCTCTTCAGGCGCAGGTAGATGTGCAGGTAGCAGACCATGATGAGGGCCAGGGGAAGCAAGTACTGGAAGATGAGCAGGGACGTGGTGTAAGCCCGCCGGACTTTAACAGATGGCCACAGCTCCATGCAAATAAGGTGGTCGCTGACTGGCAGAGGGATGCTCAGGTTCTGGAAAGGCAAGGTAAGTACGCTGTACAGGAGGAAAGGCACTGAGATAAGACAGGCCACAATCCAGGTCACAGCCACAGCCACGTAGGACTGTCTTACCAAAGGTTTCCATCCAGTCGGGTGGACAATCAGCTGGTAGCGCTCCATGGCGATGAGGATGAGGGAGAAGATGGAGACAGTTATTGAAATACACTGAATGTAGGGTGTGAGCTTACACAGGGCGTCCCCAAGGATCCAGTGATCCATCAGTGTGTAGATGATAGTCACCGGCAGGCATATGATGCACATTAGAATGTCAGAACAAGACAGGTTGACGATGAAGATGTTGGTAACGTTGTGCATCTCTTTGTGCCGTGTAATCACGAACACTAAGCAAGAGTTCCCAATGAGGCCCACGGCCAGAACCGCGCTGTAGGCGATGATGAGGAAAGTGGTGCCGCTGACTGAGAGCGAGCAGTCCTCCGTGAGATCCCACGGTATCTCTCTCCACAAAGCTTGGTTGTGATTGGTGCTGTGCTGCAGCTCCATGATGACTTTTGTGGGCTCACCTCCAAACCAGAGGACTAAATTAATATATTTTGTCACAACTGCTGTAACTACTTGATGAATAACATTTGCATCTTTCGTTTTTTTTTTTCCCCGATCCTTAATCTTTGCCGGTCTTTACAGCTGTCTTCATTTGTAACCTGGAAGAAGAGGGGGGGAGAAGAAAGACGTAAACTAAAACAAATGTTTGTCTGGTTTATTCATCAAAGAGAAACTTAATCTAACATTTTGAAGGGCAGCTTAATCATTAGACTCTTTTTTTTCCACTTCTCTTTTCAAGATGAGCATAACTGATTCTGATGCTGCAGGATAGGATTTTAAAGTTGCAGCATTTTGGATGTTCACAAACAACGCTCTGCAAACCGGTGCAGCTATTCGCTTTGTGGCCAAGTGTCACCTTTGCACACGCTGGTACTGGATTCAACATCACAAAAACAGAAATTTATGAGGGGAATAATTAATGTAAGTTGGCAGATAAGAGGCTGTGAGCAGAACGCAGATTGTCTTCCCCCTCAAAGAGCAGACTATGAGAATAACTGATGCACTCATGGAATATCATCAGCCAAGACTCAAGATTTCGCAGCGCCTCTGTAATAGCCTGCTGATTTAAATTTCCATCACAATAACGGTGATAATGACTGCTCTTTCTGAGACAATCATTTCCTCTCACTGTTTTCTTCCCTTTTCAACGGTTGAGAATTTAGTCTGTTTCTATCCATAAATGACACCTTTCATTGTCACTAAACATTCACAGCAGCTGCACACACTCAGCAGCCCGTGTGGTCTGTACAAGCTTCAACAGTACAAATTAATGTACCGGAAAACATTACAGATACAATTTCATTACACCAAGGCCTAGAACATTTGAATAGTGTGTGTGTGTCCATTTATGTGCATTTTTCTAAATGTGTGCATACAGCATAGAAAACACTGATTAACTGATACGGTTTGCCCTCGGCTCAACTCTCCACAAATTAGTTTTGCAACACAGCCACGCAAACTGAATTACATCTGCAGGATTTCAAGGATGTATCATTTTTAATGGAGGACTCCTTAACTGAGACAAATGTTGACAGGTAGGACATTAATTGCTTGTGGCTGTCTCTGTTATGAGCTGTAATGCCCTATTAGGATTTGCTGTTTCATCCATGGTGATTAGCCAGACGATTCCCAACAAAAGAAATACTTGCACAAAGAACTTCAAGCACCACTTGCATTCCTTTGTGGCACACAACATGTCTTCCTGGAGATTAATCCGGCTGATTTTCTGATTATGTGGCTTGCACATATCCTGCAGCCTTGATGCTGATTATTTATGGCAGAATTTGGACTCTTAAAGTGATGCACCGCTGTGTGTTGTACGAGGCAATGTTGCAAGGAAATTTACCAAAAGCAATCACAATTCATTAGACTTGATTCGTAGCATACAAATTCTACTGAATATGATCATGCCGTAAAAAAAATATACAACACAAAAAAATAACCTATTATTAAAATTTTTTCATGAACATTTGCTCTGATAAGTCTCCTCTTTAAGACGACTGCATGAAATAATGATTAGTGTGAGAAGGGCTGCTGCATGTGCATCCTACCCGTGGTTTCTGCAGCCGTCCTAAGTCCAAATGTGGATTTGCTCCCACTGACTGAGGGGGACCTGCAGGTATGGGGNACTCCTGTGTTTGCGTGAGCTCACTGCTCTCCTGTCCAGGGAAAACTTAACATCATTTCCACCTCAAAAATACCTGATGAATGGCATCACTTCAACTTTTAGCATTTAAATAATAATAATAATAATAATAATAATAATAATAATGTCTCATTGGAATAATGTAGCCTTTAGCACAGGTTGTGAGACAGTTGTTAAACTCCACCAGTCTAACAAAACACAGCAACATATTGACCAAATATCAAATTTGACGTCGTTTCTTACCGAAATATTCTTCCTTCTGAGACTTCTGGCTCTGTTGTGCATCAGGTGAGACCCAGCAGAGTTTTTGCTTCTTCTCCTTTAGCTGGAGGAGAAGCTGGGAGTTATCCTGTCAGGACAGGAGCTCAGATATCTCTCAAAGCGACCTCAGACTCAGAACGGCTTCAGACTCCGGCAGGGATGTGATTGGGAACATCTTACATAATAACTTCTGCGTGGCTCGCACGCGCGCTCGAGCGTACGTACACGCGGCGCGCGCGCCTGCACAAGGGGCCGACGGGGGAAATTGAATTATTTGAAATCTGTATGTGCACGGTCTGGTTCACCCACCTGAAACTCAGAGATTTATCAGGAAATAAATGATATTCTTATGAAGGAACATGTTAACACTTCAGTACCGAGGTCAACTTTACATCCCACATGGGAAGTTGCCCTAATATATATCCAGGTGGTGTAATATTCATATAAGACATTATTGCATTGCAGTGATTGCAAGTCCTGTGGGGCTCACTGAATTTATTCATTATAATATGCCTCTGAAACAAATTTGGTGTTTTTCCTTTCCCCGTGTGGAATATTTCAGAGTACTGAAGGCAATGCTGGGGATTTATTGTAATTAGAGATGGTGCTGGTCATAGAAATTCATACTTTGTCATTTTAGGCTGAATATTGTTTATCTTATGCAAAACATTGCACTGCAAATATATAGAATACATCGACATCCTGCAAAAGCCTTGAAAGATACTGATCTTTATCAGATTATTTAGTCTGGCAAGACCATGAACTACAGTACCCTCTGCATCGTTCATAAAGATGATTAACCTTGACTAACCATCCGGATGCAGTCTTGCCGGCTCCTTTACATAATTTTTCACATTCAGACGGCATGAAACATCACGATTTAAGTCCTGGTTCAGATCCCTCTGCTTCTAACACCTAGAGCTATTTTAAACCCCCTTTTTTCGCACCTCCTTTGCTTGTGCAACAAATTGTTAACTGCTTCTTCACACTGTCCCCACACACTCCTGTTTGAAGCGGAGGCTGTTTGAGAGAACAGTGATGGCTGTTTGTCTGAGAGGCAGAACGGTGAAATGACTTGCCACCAACAACAACAGCTCTGTGGGTGTTTACTTGACATGGAGATACGGGTGTCAGGTCAGCCAAGACGACAAATCTAGGCACACAGTTCTCAGTGTATGAAGCAGGAATGCAAATACAGGGAGAGTGGCAAATCATTGGATGAGCATCAACTGTAGGATTCACAGACAAAGAATGGCTGTTGTCCCTCTCCCTTTGAGCAATCAACAGTACCACCACTTTTCTATTTTTCTTGGAACTGGTGTTGTTTTGATGGAAGGGGGCAGTCAAACATTTCTTTTAAAAATGTCTGGCATTTCATGACAGCTGGACATTACTGTGACATAAAATTGCTTGTTTGACAGTGACCACTTTAATATGATTAAAGTGACAGCTTGATTGAGCACATGGGGATTGCGTCCAGTGAGGTTTGTAAGAATGTGGAAAGGAAAATGCTTTTCATGGAACAAGGAATATTATTTCTAAAAACTAACATTTCAATCAAAACAAACAGAGAAAGGATTGGGGGGTTTGTTCTGCAATACTTGATAAGGTAGAGTAGTAACAGCCTGTTCCAAAACATTTTTGAGTCATTATCTCACTATTGCATTAAATACTTGCCCCATGTTATCAACTGTTAAGTTTCCCACCCAGTGTCCCTTAACACAATGCATAATGTCACCTGATTCAACATGGCCATATTTGGATTTGGAGAGAGACTCATAAGGTATTTGTACAAGCTGTTCTTGTGGGAGAATTGTTAATAACCTTTTTTTGTGAGTGGCTCTGTAATTTGATAATGTACTCTACCCCCATTAACAACCAATGTTTCCCCTGCTGTAGTTTCCCATATTCAGGGGTTTAATAATGACTGGGCAGTCACTGAAGCGGTGTACGTGTAAGTTCATCGCCTGTTTTATGGTTTGTGTGCGTGATTTATTTGTGTTGACAGAAACTCTCACTTTAACAGACTTTTAAAAACCGTGCTGTGCAGCGGGGCTTCATAAGTGTTTAACACCAATTAAGCCAAACAAATGGTAGCTCTGTGCACAGAAAGACAGAACGAGAAAAGAAAGAAGGAAAGAAAAGAAAGAAAAATGCATTGTGCCACTAAGGCATGAAGACTAATATGAAAAAAATCCATTTGTATTTTAATAAAGCTGAGAGAATATTCATCCAAGCTGAAAAAAATACTCATGGGTAACAAGTTAATTATTGTTGGAGCTCAAAAACATAGTAAATACGGTTGTCATGAAAAAAGACATTGCAAAGACACAGTAGATAATAAAATCACAATACAGCACATGCTGATAGTGATATGAGGTCTGCCTGTTCAGATCACTGTTTGCTGCTCATCTATGATGTAAATATAAAAAGCTCAGAAAGATTTACAGTTTCTCATGAAAGTATGGGAATATTGTTCCAGTGCTAACATTTTACATGGCTGCATACAGCACAAGTGTAGAATTAATTCCTATTTATAAGATATTGTTTGGGAACCTATACGTGCAGATAGACTTGCCTTATAAACAAAGAAAACTCGACACCCTTCGATCCATGTGGCTATTTAGTAGAACTATGCTGGAGAATTGCAAACCCATCATGAAATGAGTTTGAATCCACACCCACAAGGTCTATTTGAATTCTTTTGGAGTAACATGTGATTATATGTACGTATATTATTGGTGAAGAATGAATTAAATTGAACACAATGTAAAAAGTTTCTGGTTTACCTGAAAGAAGCAAACACTTTCAGCATGAACATAAATATCCCTTTTACATTATATGGCCGTAGCTTTAAATCTCCATCAAATCACGTACAGTATGTGAACATTATGCCTGCAAAGTCCAGCTCTGATAAAGTGAAGCAGAACAAAATTAGAAAAGTTTGAAGACAGGTCGAGCAAGGTCTCCAGGATGGAGATTTTGGCACAGTTTGGGGCCATCTGCTCTCAACATCCCAACATCCAATTGGGACTCCTCAGGTTTTAGAAGGTTAAAGCATAAACAAAGAATCAACACTTTATTCATTGCAGTATTTTACCATAAATATGTACACAAATGCAAAGTTTATGGCTTTCGATGGCAATATTTGGAAGAGAGAAACTTTGAGAAACTTTTCAAAAGGGGCCTTTCTGTTCGGAGTTTGTTTGAGTTTTTCTCCAGGTACTCCGGATTCCTCTAACTGTCTGAAAACATGTATTTTAAGTGAATTGGTCACTCTGAATTTTCCCGAGGAGTATGAGTGGTTGTTTGTCTCTCTGTGTTGGCCCTGCAATAGACTGGCGACCTGTCCAGGGTGTACCCTGCCTCTAGCTTGCTAATAGTTTGGATAGACTCCAGTTTACCTGCGACCCTGAATTGAATTCAGGTGGTGCCCCCTGTGGTCAT
>JAPMNP010707053.1:0-14885 GCA_029874935.1 Atherina boyeri
CACGCACGCACGCACGCACGCACGCACGCACGCACGCACGCACGCACACACACACACACACACACACACACACAAAGAGATAGAGAGAAAGAGAGAGAGAGAGAGAATGACAAGTGTCAGTCCATATTTAATCTGATGGGATTAGATATGTCAGTGCTGTCGGTTGCATTGATTTGGGTTACAGCTGGCACTCTTAATACACATATGAGAGATGAAAAGTCCAGCCACTGTCAGATAAAAACAGATATAAGGAGACAAGAAGCATGTAAAGAAGTCAAAAAAGAGACTTTCCCAAATCCCTGCCAACAGTAAGAAAAGACAGCAAAGTTTCTGTTAGGCCTACTACTCACCACCAAATCTTTGTTTCTTCGAAACAAAAAGCCAAACCTAAACAAAGCAACAACTGAGGAAATTGTGTTTTTTTTAGTTGTTTTTTTTTACCCAAAGTACAATTGTATAAAGCACGGAAGCATGCATACACGACATGTTTGGGAGTTGTTTCTTCCTTCATTCTAAAAATAACCCAACAAAATGCACTATTTTTTAGAAAAAAGCTAAATCAAAAGTATGCTAAACAAACACACCTGCCCTGTAGATTTCAGCACAATCCGCAGGACAAACATCTCAGTTTCCCAGCAAAATCCTATCCACGGGCACGATTTCTGCTGTTTTTTGAACTACAGTACACAATAAAAATGACTCCTCGGTAAAACAGAAAATCACAGCTTTTTGTGAAATAATCATGCATCAACAAATGTTTCACATAAAGAGAGAAAAAAACTACAAGTGCAGCTGGGAAGTGGAAGCACCATGATTGAGCTCTATCCTGACAGTTAAAGTGTTCAAGAAACTTCACTTTTTTTTTCTTTTTTTTGGTGTTTGTTTTGTTTTAGCTGCTTTATTGCTTTCTTGCACATTGGGAGAGTAACATATTCAATCTTCTTTAGCACAAATGCAAAGTTTTATTGCAACAGCTTTGCTTTGACTGGTCAGGTGAAAGAAGTGCTCCATGTAAAGGAAGGATGAAAACATCACACACTTTGAGCCAAAAGGCTCTCTCCACCTGCACGGGGTGTAAATGAGAAAAGGTTTAGAGACAAGCAGCTGCAGGACTGTGATGGAACAGGTAGTGACATACACCGAAGGTCAGGATCTAAAAAAGATTAGCAGGTTAGTGATAACATGGAGCTTGTTTACATCACAACCCCGAGCAGCAGAGTGACTCTTTAGCCTGCAGAGACAAAGCTCACAGCTGCCTTTTAAACTTATTAATTATTATTATCATTCATGAACTTATTGTCACTCCCGCATCCCCACAAATTAATATTTCATTAACATGCATTTTTTTTACGTTTAATGAAGTCATATTCTAAAATGGCTTCTGTTTCACATTATGGAAAAAAAAAATCAATTCATTCATAAAAAGGGAGATATATGTTACAAATATTTCAATTTGAGTGACTTTTTATACTTCAGCTGCAGGATCATTTGGTCTGAACTCTAAGTTTTTTTCTATAAACTAGCATGAAGCTGTTTGAGACACCTCTGCCACGCTCTAATCTGCTCCCCCTCTCAGCACAAACGTGCCGCTCTTTAGTTGACTTAGCTTCCATTCGGCACACTTCTCCCTCCTCTTTTTCGTTTTCTGCCCCTCGCCTGTTGCCGTGGTAACTAGCAGAGGGAAGTTGAGTGGAGGGTAATGGAGGGAAAGGGGGTCTTAGCTGCTCTTCCACTCAGTTTTTCATTCTCCCACTTGTTTTTTAATCTCTACTGCACTATCTCTCACCCTTTAACATTATCGATCCTTTCAGTCATTTATTTCCTGCCCTTTGATTCCTCCTCCCAGTTATCCATTAGTTGTTTTTGGCTCATCATATTTTTTATTTTTTTCATTCTCGTTATGGCATTCTCTTTGTCTAAAAATAATGAATTTAGTATGTTTCTGCTCCCTTTGTTATGTCTTTTGCAACTTTACTTTAGTAGATACATTTAAAAGAGCAGTGTAGCCCCAAAAGTGTGTACCTTTTACATATGCTTTGCCTCATTAAACCGTAAAACTCAGCTCCAGCTCTGTGTACTGAACAATACTTAACTCCCACCTCACCTCTGCTTTTGCTTTCATTCAACTCTTTCTTACTAATTGCCATGTAAACAGCATCCAAGGTTTCATTATGAAAGACTAACGTGGAACATAAAGGGAGGGTTTCAACAACATCAAGGGAGCAGCTCTGTGAATTGCATTTAAAGAGACTTTGAGAGCTGAATAATGCAAACCGTTTGGTCTTTTTAGGCATTGTGTGGATCTGATATATGTGTGCATGCACATGGAAGAGCAGATGGAACTGGATTTTTTCTGAAACTGTGATTATTCTTTCACATTGCTGTACATGTGTAATTGCTCACAATTACCCGCACACCCATAAAGAGAGGTTTGAATGTGGCAGTGCAAGACCTCCACTTCCACACAATGAGGAAGACAGAGAAACGTGTTTGGTTGCACTGAACTGCAGAAGGAGAGGAGCTGTTTTGTAGTTGGCAGGTTTTTGCATAATTCCACTGCCTATGTGGGTACAGGGACAACAAATTAGTCAAATGCAACAACAAACAGTGTCTGCTGAGAACGGAGGGTGTAAGGGTGTTGAGACACGTGACAAACTCTTGCTTTTCCTGTAAAGAAAAAAAATCATACATATTCATATCCCATCAGCTGTTTTACCAATTCAATCAATGATAACACAGATGGAGTTTAACCGTTTCGGAATTGAGTAAATCTGCAGAACATCTTCAAGAGGATTCACAGACAATCACATGGATTGGGTGGTGTTTTCTTTTGTACCCTTAGAAAATACCGGAAACAAGCTACAAAACCTTTTCATAGAAAACTGCAGCCACAATATAAAGATTATTCCTGTCATTGAGATAGAAGAGGAAGTGGGGAGGGGATCGCTTAGTATGAAAGGAAAGGTTGCAAATGAAAAAATAAAAAAAAGAGAGAAGGAGAGCAAGAGAGAGAGAGAGAGAGAGAGAGAGAGAGAGAAAGTTGCTCTGAAGAGGAAATAAAAAACAGGTGGGGGTTGCATGGTGTGGTATTATAATCTACAGCTATTCGATGGCATTAACCAAAAAAAAAGAAAAAAAAAACCTAATGCAAGAATCCTCCCTTGGCCCAGCCACAGATTACTGAACTGGGTTTGCGTGTGGAAGCTATTATATAATTCATTCTCAATGATGAGATTTTCCTCCAATACTAGTTTTCCTTACTAACCCTCTCGATCTCTTGCGCTCTGTCCCGGCAGGTTTCTCATTTAAATTAAGAACAAGATGTCTGAGCCACACTGTGGTTTTTTTAAGGGTAACTGTGTAATCTGTTTATCCCTATCTGGAGCTAACTCATCTTACAGCAGTTTGAGGTTTCTCTTAGCACTCGGTCAGTCTTTGCCAGTATGGTGCTTTGTTGCATGCATATGTGTGTGGCATGTGCATGTAAGGGGTCGTGCAGCAGCATACATGCATTTCTCTGCACGTGCACAGATTTTTGCAATATACTCTCTCTCTGGTATTGTGAATTCTCTGCTCACTAAGCTCCTTAATGGAGTCACAACAAGGACAAAAGCATTTTCATTTAAAAAAAAATTTTTTTGATTCACTCTTTCATCCCTCCCCTCCTCTGTGCTCACACCCTTCCCAAATCTGGATGATCACAGGTGGGCAGATTGTCAATGACAATTTGAAAAAAAAAATCATTTTGGAAGCCACTACGGGTGACCTGCTGTTTTGATGAGGGTTACATGTGAATCACACACCGTCGTACTCTGGAAAGGATTAACTCTGCCCTTCGGCTCCACATCTGTGCCGCACAAGTCTGGCAAAGCCACTGTGCGATTGGGAGATTACCCCTCACACAGCCAAATGCCATCTAATGATTATCTGGCAGTGTCTAAGGTGCAGTATTGCAGGACTCCCCCCCTATCCACTGTCCAGTCCCAACAGTGTCCGCACAAACATTTACTAAAAACACCTAAGTAATTTTAACCTTTGAATTAACCCCTAATCTCAGAGATTCACATATTTTTGGCAGACAAACTAACAACCGAGGTCTAGGGTTATCTTGAATTGAACAAAACAGGTACAGAAAAAGAGGGGGAAATTCTCATGGCTTTAAAATGGCTTTGGTTTGAACAGAATAGAGCATGTATAGAAAATGAATGAATAAGTGGAAGATTTTTACTGCAACAAGCCATTACAATTTTATTGTTATTTCTGGAGGGAATAAAAGGATTGCATGCTGATGTCATATCAGATTTTCTGCAAACGGTTGATGGTGTGTTTCTTGTGAAAGTTGCACAAATCTCACTTTCAACTTAGTGGCTTCTAGCGTGTCAGGTCCTTGCCAAACAAAGTGTCAATTACTTGACCCTCAAGGTTTCCACATATGCAGTCATGTAATACAATTCAAACCTATAGATAGACCTTGAAACGTTTCAAACAAGACAATTTCAATGACTTCTGCTGAGAACGTTTTCTGGTATATCCCAATAAGGGAAACTTTTGTGATTTAAAACTGTAAATACATGGAGTGCCCATACATACTTTTTATGCCTTGCTATACTGGTATGCAGACAAAACCCATAAATCTATGAGAAATATGATGAAGTCAGATCTTTATGAGCCGCTGTAATGCTATTCTCTGAGTTTACATGAAGAAATCACAGCAATTCATTATATTGTAATGTCAAAGAATCGCATGAATATGAATAGTGGTGATAAGTACAGATAGGATCTTGTGCAGAGCTCAGTCCAAACTTGTATTCGTGAGTGAGCTGCAAGCAATGATCAATCATTAGATTAACAGTAATGGTGAGTCTGTTCGCAGTCTGCAGCCTTACTCCTGACTTAGTTATTGTGTGAGACAGCCAGCACGCTCATACAACTGCAAAAAGCCTGCTATCTAAAGTGCTTGCTCGGTCTAAGATCTGAAAAATGAATGAGCGATGAATAAAGTAAGAAAAGAACAAAGAGAGAGATGTCTGTGGGAAAGGGAACAGCAGAGGGGCAGGAAGATAAAACTGTAGTCCATCTACAGCATGTGTCTAACATCATGGAAGCACACAGACAAAGTGTGCAGATATGCGAAGTCAGCACATATGCTTCGGTAGACACACATTAAAATGCACACACGCACACAGACAGAACTGAACTGAATCATTTTAGCAACAATAATCTCTTTGTCTCAGCACTCCCCACACAGAAATAGCACCTAATCCGAAAACAAGACTCACCTCAGTCTCACCTGTTGCTATGGGACTTAAGGCAGAGCGTGTATTGTTGATAACAAGTACAGCAAATGAGAAGTTAGGCTTTGGTTGCGTGTCGTTTATTAAAGGACTCATTCAATAAAGCTTCAACTAAATGAGTCTAAAAAGTGGTTGCCATGTCAACTGGGTTAAATGAGGCAGAAAGTGCTAAAATTAAACACAGATGCCATCGTCTCTTTAACTGTAAGTGTCCTCACAAAAAACACACTTTCTGAGATGAATCACAGGTAACAGGCTGAAAGTTACGAGGAGTGCTCCAGCACTAATAACTGTTCTTCTTCTGGAGTGTTTACGCTTGCTGATAAATGAGATTTGGAGCACTCTTCTCTGCTTCTTATCAGCTGAAAGAGAACTTTGCAGTGACACAGTGTCCCTCTCCCTAATTGGTTTTTCCCTCTTTTGCTTGCCTGTGACTTTACCCTGCACCTCTTTCTGATAAGAGTTCAAAGCTTGTCCTTAAACTACAATGCTGTGGTATCAGTTTAAAATCTCTTTCAACCTTGATTCAGAATTTTTAAATCTCCGCTATGTCAGATTTCCCCCCACATAATTGTTTTTCTTTGCATGAAAAGTTTAAAAATCCATTGTCTTTATTGTACTTTAGTCTTCCTTACAGTCAATTTCCATACAGTAATTATATAGTTTTGTCTTTTGTATTGTAGGCTACTATTTACAAAGCAGTACAAAATCTTCTAATGCTAGCATGCCAGAAACACACTCATATAATTAATCTGTTCTAATTTCACTGTTCCGTGTCATCACTTTAAGAGTGGGAATGAAATTCCTTTAAGAAGCTATCTTGAAAACAATACGTTTATTAGCATTAAATGCTAACTTGTTTGCTTGCTAGCTGATAATTAATTAACATGAAAACAATTAGTTAGCAATTAGATAGCATGAAAACAATTATTGTACTAGAATTAAATGTCAGCTTGTTAGCTTGCAAGTTTAGTATTAATTAACACTTTTCAATCATTAGGCATTTGGACTTTTATTTCTGAGTACAACTCGTGTTTAGCAGAGCCCTTAACATTCAGTGAAAGTTAACATATGTCATCAGCCTGATAAAAATAACTCCAATGGCTTGTTACTGAACAAATTTGTGAGCTAAAATGTACTAATTTGGGCTAATTCACTGACTAGAGGATACTGAATGTGTTCTCAAACAATTTACTGTGTGAAAGTGCACGTAAAACCAGACTGGATGTCGGTGCTTATATTTAATATCCTATTTCTATTCTCTACCTTGCTCAACTGTATGTTCTACAGCTGACACCAAAAATTTGTTTCTTAATGGTACTGTTTTGCATCTCCTGGAAAGGTGTAAAGGAAAAAAAGGTGGCAATACAAAAAAAACAAAAAAGAAAATCTGTAAAAGGCACTCCATTAAGTTAAAATGTCTTTATTTAATCTGACATGTCCTAAATGGACCGTTTAAAAAAAAAATCACCCTGCTGTCGCAGCAAGGGTGTTCTGCAGGCCGTGACATGTTTATAACTTAATGGAGTGCCCTGGTTGAGAGGGGTTTTTTCCCCTCCATTGTTTTTCTGAACTTTTTTCTCCTAATAGGCTACCAAAGTGCACCCAAACACAACATTTACAACAATGCACACCTGTAACTGTTAGCTCTAAAAATAATGTTAATGATTCATCTTGCATTTGAGGTCAGAACATAGTGACTAAGAGAAGCTTATGTTTTTTTTTAATTTATTTATTTATTTTTTACCGAAGTCCATTAGAGATTAATGCTTTGGAGCCAGTACCTAGCAGCAGTCAAAGATAGAAAACTTCAAGGCACTTCCTCATTGCCACTCTGTTATAGTCTGTGATTTCTACAGAGCTGATATCGAAGCATACATTCACATTGATCTTGCACCCATCTCACGAACCCTCCTTCTGCATTGTCACATTACTTCTCATATGCTGCTCATCTGCAGAACCCTTTCTGAAAAGAACATCTCGTGACATCTCATTATTTCTATTGCTGTCTTTTTCTGACTGTATTAACCTCTTTTGTCTATCTGTTTCTCTTCTAGGATCTTGCTGACAGTAGTGGTCATCTTCCGTATCCTGATCGTGGCCATCGTTGGTGAGACCGTGTATGAGGATGAACAAACCATGTTCATTTGCAACACCCTCCAGCCAGGCTGCAACCAGGCCTGCTATGACAAAGCCTTCCCAATTTCCCATATCCGCTACTGGGTTTTCCAGATTATACTGGTATGCACACCTAGCCTCTGCTTTATCACCTACTCTGTCCACCAATCAGCTAAGCAGCGAGACCGGCGCTACTCATTTCTCTATCCAATAATGGAGAAGGACTACGGTGGAAGGGATGGCACACGAAAGCTCCGCAACATAAATGGAATTCTAGTTCAACATGGCGGTGATGGCGGCGGAGGGAAGGAAGAACCCGACTGCTTGGAAGTGAAGGAGATCCCCAACGCCCCGAGGGGCCTCACCCATGGGAAGAGCTCCAAGGTCCGCAGGCAAGAAGGGATCTCCCGCTTTTACATCATCCAGGTGGTGTTCCGCAATGCACTTGAGATCGGCTTCTTGGCAGGCCAGTACTTCCTTTACGGCTTCAGTGTGCCTGGGATTTTTGAGTGCGACCGCTATCCGTGTCTCAAAGAAGTGGAGTGTTATGTGTCTCGGCCAACAGAAAAAACAGTTTTCCTGGTGTTTATGTTTGCAGTGAGTGGCATCTGCGTGGTGCTCAATCTGGCTGAGCTCAATCACCTGGGCTGGCGCAAGATCAAGGCTGCCATCAGGGGTGTCCAGGCCCGCAGGAAGTCTATATGTGAGATCAGAAAGAAGGATATGGCACATCTGTCCCAGCCGCCCAACCTGGGACGCACTCAATCCAGCGAATCAGCCTACGTTTGACAAGGATGACATAGAGAGAAACTAAAGGAGGAGTAGGATGAATGGGAAAGAGAGAGAGAGAGAGAGAGAGAGAGAGAGAGAGAAAATTAATTAAGATTTTAATTAAGATTTAAATTTTATACTGAATGAAGGTCAAAAAGAGACAACTTTTCTTCTGGGACGATGGAAGGAAACAGAATGTGAAAAACCTAAAACTCTAGCTTTGCAGCTTTGAGAATCAAGAGAGAGAAGAAGAAGATGACAAACCTTATACCAGGACAAAAAAAGTTTTGTTCTGTGAAAAGAACATAAGTAACACAGTGAACTCATGGGGAGAAATTTCTGCCATTTTATACTTTTTTGTCTTTTTTAACTAATTACCTTGCCCCATGCTATGGGAAAAATCATATCCTCATGGGGCTGGAGAGGGAATGACTTTGGAAGAGAAGACGGAATGTAGGAGAAGCTGCTTTGTGTTCTCCGGGGATATTGGAAGACGACTGCGGTGTTTGATGCAACCCATTGGTGCTTTTCATCTGGACTGTATCAGCTTCAGAAAAAAGGAAGGGGACAGGATAGGGGATGGGACTTGGAGGATGAGCAGCAACATCATTAAAAGAGGAACGGAAAGAACTGTCAAAGCAGTGACAGACTCTAGAGGATGAAGGCGTGTTTGGGAGCCAAGGGAGAGTAAAAGAGAGACATATAGCTTTGGGAAAGCATATGAAACAAGGGGCGAAGAGAAGAGAGGAAATGTTTTTCTTCTCCTAGCTTTCCATACCGGAGCTTTTGAGGTAAACTGAAGCCAGAGAGAGAAAGAGCTGCCTCTGAACATTGTGTCTCGTTTCTGCCTCGACACAAGCCAAACCAAGAGAAAAAGACTGATGATGTTATTCTTTGTCTCTTGGCAAAAGATGATTTCAACACAAACACAGAGAGTAGCTACCATAAACACTTTTTTCTTCCTTCTTCTCTATCTCCCACTCTCTCAGCTCCACGGTTGGCAGCTGCATAGACGGGAGGCAGGGGGTCTCGAATGACAGTAATGACCCCAGCTGCTCTCCTGCTGGGTAAACTTTGGAGAGGTCTTGGTGAACAAATGGACAGACGGCTTGTTAGCTTCAGTCTCTCCAAAAGCACAAACCAAGCTTCTCTCCTTCAAGCCTGTTTGGCTTTGTGTGGGACAAAGAAGAAATAGAACGAGAGGAGCACAGGAGAATCAGAACTTGGACAGGAGGAGGAGGAGCACATCACTTTATTATAACTTTAAAAAGATTTTATAAATTCATCACAATGAGTTATGTTTTTTTTTTGAGAAAGCGATGGTGCCATCCTTGAGATATTTAATTATTGTTTAACAGTTACATAGAATATATCATGATATATTATTTATCCATTTAGAGTATATCCAAACAGATTTATTTATCTTTGGGGGGTGGGATGGTTGGTAAATCATGTTGCTATTTTTTCAAATGTATAAAATATCTGTCATTTTTATTCATTTTTGTTTAGTGTAAAGCATTTCTCACTGATCTAACTGATTAATGTATGGGGTGGGAAGGGACAGGTTCGTGAGCTTTGTTATAAAATGCTTTGAGGATGTGCAGCTGATGTTTTTTTAACTTTTTTTTATTGCAAGGTTTTGAGAAAAACTAAAATGAAATGAATTAAATGCATTTAAAATGCATGGCATTGCAGCTGTTAAGCAACATCAGTGATGTATGTGTTTGCTATACTAAGCCTTGGTTTTCTTCAAAATCAGCTGCACACCTTCAGGCACTTAAGGCTTGTGAGCCATTCGATAAAGGCATGTTTACACGACGCAGTGTTTCTTGAATGATCAAGCTGTGTAACTGATGAGTAGTTACTCTCTAGGGACCGTTGTGTTTTTGAATCTCAGTGGCTTTCAATTTGCATTTCTTTCCTGAGTGGATTTCAGCTGCATGCATTACAAAAGAAAAGCAAGAGAATGACATGAAAGAAACAGAAAAAAGACAACAGAAAGTGGTGCACCTTGATTAATGCAGATGAGTCGAAGAGTGGCAGACTGTAGGAACTTGCGTTGGGATAAAGACTGTGTTTCCGGACATGCACAAACATGCACTAATTCATAATTTAAAATGTGGAGCTAACACTTTGTGAGCCTAAGAAACCAGATATAATGACAGCTTAATAGACTTCTTGTGGTATACTTTAAAGCTCATGTAGATCTACACAGAAATTCATTTTCTGTGTCCTGTCAGTGACTCTGTGGGGATGAGGTTTAGGTGAATGAAAAATGCAAACACAAGACCTCCTCACTCAGTATTTACAGATACTTGGTCAGAGATCTTGGCATCTCATTTTAACAAAGTGGGTATGCTTTCTGCCACACTTTTCAGCATGCAATGTAGTAATCTAGATCTGCATCTTGCAGGCTGAAGAAAGTCAATGATAAATTCCACAACAGGATACTGGAGGGGTGGTGGAGTAATAAAACAGGACAGAATCTACTTGGTTAGGTTTAAGAAAGCATCATCGTTTGGGGGAAAAAAATGTTAGAAGACACATTTCTGATATCTGCAAGAAGCCTTTGATTTTATAGGATATCACAGTGAGTCCTGGAAGAGGAAACCTTATTTTGGCAAACAGATTTGAAAACAATCCACAAACATTTCTAAAATTTGGTCTGCACCAATGCATTTGAACTGAAAACCAAATCAGAGGTCCTTAGGCTTGAGCCAAAACATAATGCACCCAAATATGACTCTATGATCAAAATTTAAAGATGATTTTTCACCAGTATGCAAAAAAGGGCAGATTTAAAATGGCTTTGTGCTTAGCATAACACGGCACAATGTGCAACAAGAACACAATGCCGCCACAAGGACAGTGGGTCTTAACTATTACAACAGCTAATGCAGTTGCAGAAATGCCCCAACTCTATTTCTCCATTCACTCCCACTCTTATAATCTCTTTGATTCTTACCACTGCTAATCTCCACATTTAGTCTCTTCTGAGGATGTCTATGGGACTGAGTGGGATGGCTACAGTCCTCTGCATGCAGTTGGAAGGATAGCTTTGCTGACAAGGCATGCCAGAATGCCTAATAATAGAGGTTTCCCTAACCATTACTTACGCTGCTTCTAGTGAAAGCTTAAAATGCTGACCTTGAGCTTAAAAGCCAAGCCAATGTCCTGTGCTATATGCAGCTCCTGGTGGAGTGTTGCTTTGTCGTACAGAACCAAGCTAATCTCCACAGAGTACAGGTCAGTGCTGGTTTGAGTACTATTTTTACTGAATGGCACACATACACGCGCTCAACATGCACTCACATTTTATAAATAAATAAATAAAAAGAATCTGAATGTAGGAGCAGTTTGACTTCAGTTTGTGCTCTTGGATTCTGTGGTTATGCCTGGTTTCATTCAAGTCAGAAACACAAACACACACACAGTATGGGGACATGGAGGACCATAAACGTGTCCTGATTTTCATTGGTTGACAGTTATCCAGTGTTCACTAGTGACTTAAGCCTCCTATGGATGCTCAGACACTTTCACCAATTTCCCCATGACAGCAGGCCCCAGTTCTTCCAACAGTCCACTACTCTTCATAGTCTGCTTTTTTATTTGTCAATGTGAAATTAATTATGCAACCTGTTTCTTTTTTTCATTTGCTTATCTTTTTGACTTGTGGATTCATTTTGTTGTCTGTTGCTCTTTTTGTGCAGTGACATATAAAAAAAAAGATTTTTTTTATGTAAAGGAACAACATTTTTTAATGTGTAAAATCAAGGGTAGAGTGTTGAAATATAAAACTAGCAGAAAACAATGTTATATTTCCTCCCTTGCCAAAGTGATATGCAAATTTTAATTAATTTTCAGAGATTTTTTTAACTGCATGTGTAATGGCTATGATAAGCATGTTTCTATGTTTTCTTCAGTGGAACCTTTAAAGAAAGACTTTTATAGTCCTAAATATGGAGTAAAGCTATTAGGTCTTGATGCCAAGTGTGTATATTAACCACCCAGTTTTTCAGACCGTACAGAGCCAGGCAGACAACTACCTATTTTATCTGTTTCAAATTCCAAAAGACTTTGATAACCAACAGTTAATCTTCTACTTTAAGAAACTTGCACACAAATACATATGTTTAAATTAAGTGGAAGGAGATGTTTTGGTTGTGTAAGCCAGTCACTCAAAAGATCTACTGTAAAACACAGGGTACCCAGGGATATAAGCATACAGGTAAAAGACTGACACTATTAGATGTCAGACACCAAAACATTCCAGGGTTCAGCCTCTAGCACAATGTGTATTTTAAACTACAATTTACGATATTTTAGTGTGATATGATTAGATCCTCAGTGACGCACCCTTAGGACAATTTATTGGAGTACAGTACGCAGGCAGCAGACTCAGGAAAGACAACAATGCTGAACTGTTACACCAATTTTTACTTGTAAAAAATGCTACTTCATCTTTTAACGCTTTTATAGAAATAGTATGTCAGCAAACTTTCCGTTTAACATCAAACCTGGTACTGTTACGCCCACCCAAGAAAACTGTCCTTAAACTCGTTGGTGCTATTGAGTTTGGACTCTTTACCAAAAGCAGTCATTCAGACACATTCCCTTCGGTCCAGCGAAATACTGCCCACACACCACAGGTCATGTAGCAATGCAAGTCTCCTTAAAGAAAAAAAATCAATCTTTCATTCTTGACTGTTACTAACCAGTGGGTATGGCTGTGATAGCCTAAAGCAGGTAATGTAATTTTCGACAAACTTTCTACTGCAGAACTGTAGCAAATAAATTGATTCCTCAGGAATGCAGCAAGTGATGAGCTGCTTCATTCATCAACACAGAGCTTACTACTACGTTACTCTTTAATCTTCAGCCAGAAAGACCCTAGATTAAGTTAGTAATCACATTATGTAGCCAACCCTATAAGGGCTAGTTGATGGCCCGTGAGCAGGTTTATAAAAATGCCCATCTTATATGTTAAAGGGCTTTTTAATCTGTGCAAACTAGAAAGACATGTTTGAAAAAGAAAGAACTCAAACTTGACTCAGCACATTATGTGCTCATGGGCCAAGATTACTTACATTCATGTGTAGATCGATACAGTAGGCACTGAAAATTTTTTGCATTTAAATAGAACATCAAAGATCTGTTTAAAATGCTTTTTTTTTTCTATTTTCTTTTTACAGTGTTTAAATCAAAGAAATGTAAATTACAAAGCTCCTTTATCCAAATGTTCAGCTTCAATTTTCACTCTATTGTTGAATAATTCGCTCCCTCCTCCCTGCTCTCGCCCTGTCTTACACCACTGCTCCTGGGCTGAAACCACCACCCAGATTCGACCAAACTGACACCATTTATTTTTCTGCAAATTCACTCGATTTTTGACTGTTGATTCATAGAGTTTTTGGTGGATAAAAGAGGACTTATGGACATAGTTTAGACCTTGTCTCTCCTTTTTCGCTCTTTGTCAAAGATCAGCACCTCATGGGCCCAGAGCAGATCACTCTTATTCATGACTTGAGTCTGTAAACCATTGGAGAAGTCTGATCCTACTGTCACAAGGATAAAACCTGAATGGTGATCTGTCAGGGGAGTGGGGGAGCAATGGGAAGTGTGGCCAATATTTGGCATTTTAGGTGATAAATACTCAAGAGATCTGAAAGAGAAAATAATTAGATTTCTACTTATCATTCTTCAGCATAGCTTCTACATGTATCTGTGACATCTGTACGGATGTAAAAACATGGACTGAAAACACGAACAATGGACTGCACACTCAAATATGCTCACGCTTGGAGACCTTCATCAGAAAATCTGTCGTCTGTGAACGCAGATTAGACGATGTACGTAACGAACCTTTGTTGAAGGTTCACTGTATATTTCTGACTGGTGTACTGTATCTAAAGACTGAATAAAACCTTGAATGTTACATCAAGCCTGGCCTTGTGCCTGCTGATTTGTGACCTATAAGCGAGTGTGTTCATGTATTTGTGTGTTCAGATTGTGTTGTGTCCCAGCACACAATGGGATGATTGTATTTGAGTTTCTGTGTAGAAAACGTGAGTGGGGGTTTATGTGGCCATGTGGGAATGATGAGATTTACTAAGTATGAAAAAAAAAATAGGTGGTGTGAAGGAAGCTGAACCTAGGTGGCATCAGGTCAGATTGATACAGGTCTATAAATAGCAGATACAGAGCAGTTCTTGCAGAGCAACGCAGCTGGCTGGCATAATGTCATTTCTGAACCCAATAGGTGACTCTGAAGCGTTTCAGAGGTATTAAAGCCTTCATGTCACTGATGAGAGGAAATTAACCATATGCATGTGTGCGCTGTTATATTTTTTCACTACCTACCATCTGACTGTGTGCACAGTTTAATGCACATGCAGCAGTGTGTGCATTCACATGATGGGGTGTTTGCAGGTATGTGCCATATTTCTAAACCTGTTTGAGTGTGTGTCCAACCCCCATCCTCTCTCCTCAGAGAGGTCACATGGTGGCTGCGCTCGACTGGGATTGAAAGCTTGTTGCCACGGCGATAAGCCAGCCGGTAATATCTCTAAGCACAGCCAGGATTAATCTGTCGACAGATGGCTGGCTGCTCAGCGTCACTTCCTGAAACAGACACACACACACACACACACACACATACACACACACACACACACACACACACACACACACACACACACACAC
>JAPMNP010707067.1:0-22968 GCA_029874935.1 Atherina boyeri
ATAGTTAAATGTACAAAAAATGTGAATAAACTTGACTGTTGATGTCTTAAACAATAATGTGAAATAACCAACATTCTTCAAAATGGATATATCTCGTTTTGCAACGAAACTCTTCATATATATATATATATACTGTATATATATATATATATATATAAATATAGTCAGCTATATCTATCTATCTATATATGCTTTAAGTTTTGCTCAAAAACCTTTAGTGTGAAATTTTTCAAATGTTTGAAAAAACAATCTTTTAAACATGCTGCTGTTTCTACAATATTTTCTGGGTCCTCAAAGACTGGATCAATATTAATTTAGACTGCTGAATGAAAAAAATGTTGGACTGCCCAAAAAAAAAGTCTCAGTTTAATGATGTTTAAAAAAATTTGTGATCTAAATGGAAGTGTACCAATTACTAGATTACTCATCTTTGCCCTGTTCCAAACTAACCTAAAAATGCACTGTAGCATTGTTTACTAATCACCGCATAGATCAAGAAGAACAAATCGATCCTGCACTGTTTGAATAAACCTATCTAATTTTCATTTAAATTACATCCTGGCAATATGCAAGCCAATCACATATTAAACACCTACAGTGTTAATTCTGACAATATGCTATAGACAATGTTGAACACTACCCTGTGAGGGACAACTTTATTAAAATTAACTGTACTGGTCCAGTGACCTGCTATTGTCAAGTTCAGTAATACTGGATTTCCATAAACAAACCACAGTGGAGTGACTTTATTTTATCCACCTTATAAATGCATAAGAAACTCATAACAAGAAAAAAAACAAATAAAATCCTCATTCATATCAATCATTAACCACACACTCTGCGTCACTACTTAACAGTCATTAATCATTAGGAAAAGTGAAGCTTTACATTCTGACAGATGAGCAAGCATTTCCAGCATCAAGCTGTGTTGCAGCTCGTTATAGACTCCCCTAGTTCAGTTGGAATAAAGAACTTTTAAAACTGATAAAATCTGTGATCTGACGATGTGGTTGTTTACACTGAACTAAAGTGAAGATGTTGAAACATAATGCTGCTATTTTTTCTTGATTTTTTCTTTTTCAACACTGCCACAATTTTTTTCTTAAAATTAAACAAGCTGTTGATTTTTAACTTCTTTTAACTGTCCATCACAAGCACAAAAATCCATTCCCATTGCTTATAAAAGAAGTACTCCCCTTGCCTGATGTGAGTCACTGCCGTTGTGAGTTCATGTGTGATCACATATGTTGATGTTAATCTTAACAACCGACTGACATGGGAAATTAACAGTTTGGAAACACAGCAAAGCTTAGTGTCTTAGATTCATGTATACTGCATTGACCAAGCATGTTACGTAACCATGTGTTTTGGTAATTTAAGTTGAATGATGCTTCATCACTTCCTCTCCCATCAGTTTCCTTAATTGTTATCATCATAATTATTTCGTTGGTGACCAGCCAGTTTTTTTTCTAGTTCTTCTATATAGAGATCATCAGCTTCTATCTCCAGATTTTGAGACAGGCGTGGGGTTTCCATCCACCTTATTTGAATTTTCAAGAATAGAATAGTGAAAATAAACATTAATTGAAACATTAGAAATTCGAAAAAAAAAAAAGCCAAAAATTTGCAAAAAGTCTTTACGCTTGGAGTGGGTGGATTTGTCTGCATATCGATAAAAGTAAAGTGCGATTTTTTTGCTATGGAAACAGGTTTTTTCGAATAAACAATGACTGGACCGGATACCACACAATCACACGTCTAAATGCTGGAACGGAATGGATATTACGTCACACGTATACCTCGGTAGTCAGAAACTCCAATCAACAGACTCGTCTTCTTTATATACTTAGAAAAAAATATTACATACAACTGACTTTAATACATGCGATTCACGTTCCCCAAACCATCTAGATATTTTCTTTCAAAACTTTGTTTCGTTTTCAGGCTCAGTTGTGTTGTTTATTTTGTGACTGATCACGTCATCTCAGGGCGCACTCTCCTCTCAATATTCATAAATTAATAACAAATGGAAATGAGCATAAATTTGCATTTCTATTTGCGCATTTTCACTTATTTTGTTGAATTTTTTTTAAACATTTGGATGGAGACCTGGCTACTGGTCCATACTTTTTATGATTCACTTGACCAAGATGTGAGACCTTACATGTTGATAGACTAGTTTACCTAAAGTACTAAAGAAGACACAATGACTTTTCAGCATCAACCAAGTAACAATATGTTTATTTTTGGTTCACAATTGTAAGAATAAACTAGAATTACCACCACTAATGCTATTTTAGAAAAACATGAATGAATAAATGAATTAATGAAAAAACTTTTAAACTACAACATTACATTGAAGAGAATTTGACTTTGTAATTCTGAAACACAAGATTCAAAGAAAAATCACATGACCATTTGCAAGAACACAAGTTAAACAATAAAACTTTAGTCCATGACAATTTTGACAGACTGTTTCTTGATCAGCCATATAAAGACTTGGCCAAACCTTTGCATAAGGACTTTGCAACAGTGCCTGCAATCAGGATGGCTATTTCCTCGAGATGTGCAGTAAAGAGCAAAGAGAAGGAAGTCCTTTTTTCCCTCTGTGGGTGGATTACTAATAACAAAGTTTTGCGAGAATGTAAGCTGTGTGTGTGTGTGAATACATTAAAATGTTGGAAGTATTTTGAGCTGATAATTGTTATTTGTTTTCGCTTTGTTACTGGTATTGGCCTAAATGTGACAGTAATTCAATATTCACGCAATTCGAGGAGGCATCATTTGAAGCTTGTGTTCCCTGCTTCTCCAATTTATTAAAACACCTGTTGCTGTCAGGTGGATGAATGACAAAATAAATGTCATTTTCTAGCAAAATAGACCTTTTTTGTCATTTCTGAATATAAGTGCTAAAACAGAAGGCATGAAAAATCAAGAATACTCCCACATTATCTCCACTGAAAAAAGAATAATATTGACCACAACAAAGAATTCAGCCCTCTCGTTTGGTTGTTTTCAATTTGAATTAGCAATTAGAATTTTATTTCAGTAGTTAGTTTGTTGAATATTTGTTTATGTTATTTGAATATAATGTTGTTAATGGAAGGATTACAGCAACTTAATTTTAAAGCTTCTGGTTTTAAAGGGACATTGTGTAACATTTTCTGTTGTTTACTGGCCAAAATCAATGTCTGTATTTATAAATGTGTTATCATTGGTGTATAATGGCCACCGCTAATAGTCTGAGACATTCTCCTAAGCAAATAATTTTAGAGTTGTATATACATAGGGCGGGTCAGCCGGTAGGGAAGGGCTATGACAGTCGGCCATCTTGAAACTACAAGTGGCAAATACATAGCATGGAGACGACTCATAGAAGCCACAATTCCAACTCTGTAGGATAGAGTCAACAACACCATAGGGGCATGTTGTGTTATTGTTGTTTTTACCATGCAGGGCCAATAATGTAGATAATATTAATAATCGAGTCCCTGCAGTAACGGATGACATGATTTAATCAGTGTTGTCAAAGCTTTCTGATGCACAGCAGCTACAATACGTTTTTGAAATGGTGACATGCAAGAGTGCATTATTCGTTTTTATTTGATACATGAATTCAACATTAGATGGCAGTAATTCTTACACAATGTCCCTTTAAATGAGATGCTAGACAAGTGTTATTTTTGTGTAATGTACTTTTACAAGTTTTGTACTTGTAGATTTATGTATACTGTTAAACGTGTAGATGCAAAATCTGCAGGAACAGACATTAAATAAGCAAGTTGGCTTCTCTTGGGACATTCAGGGACTCTGAAACTATACAAAGACTTGGCCTTAGATGAAAGTTTGTCATGTAATGTAATCTTGATAGAAACTAAAAAAAAAAAAAACATTGACCAAGTTTCAGATGATTCACAGCTGATTGAATTGGAAATGCACAGGTAGCAGGGAGTCTTAGGGGTAGCATAAAAAGACATCATCTGGGTGTCTTGAAAAGCGCTATATAAAACTGATGCATTATTATTATCTATCTGCTTAAAGATATGTTTCTGTTGTATATTATAGATTTTTCTGAACTGGCCTGCGTCTGGTGTCAAGATTTAGAAGTCATATCAAAGATATGCGTTTTGGGGAACATGGCACAGATGGAAGACTTCATTTAACCAGAAGGAAAACATGTAAGGATGAGTTGTAGTAAGTGTATACCAGGCTTGTGCATTACCAGAATACAAGGAATGATTTCCTCTTTGATTAGAATTTTGAAAATAAGATATTTGTTCATGTTACGACCCCGCTCAGCTAGGGGCCTGGTGGTCGCAACGAAGAGTACTCTACATGGTGGGGAAGCTGGATAAAGTAAATTTATTTGTGTGAAGAGCAAGGGTGTACAAACAAAACAAATTTAAAACAGAGTTGGGGTTAGCGGTACTGCTTAAACCAAAGAAAGCAATAACACAATGACCTATAAACAAAAAGGGCAGCTAGACCTAAACCAAGAGTAAACAAAAAGCTGGCCTCCTATGCTAAAACTGAGAAGCACCAATAACTAAAAGGGTTGCCTTAATACAACAAAAAAACTACAAAAGAAAACCTCTCTAGCCCAACTCAAACTATCAAATTACCAAAAACTAACTAGGTTATAAAAATACAACAAAAGGAGGAGCCAAAAGAGCTTTACAAAAAGAACAAGCTAAGACAAAAAAAAAACAAGACTTCTAACAGTTGTCCAAAAAACAGAACTCTCAAAACCAAGTAGTTTTAACACCACAGGAAACACAAAGCTAACACTAATCTAACAAAACTACAAGTCAAGTCAAGCAAATCCACTTGTATGAGTATGAGTATGGTGGAGACCGTTAGTGGGCAGCCGTAACAGTTCCGCATCCAGAATATTGGTATATCTGTGTTTTCCTCGTCAAATTTTCCAGTATCTGTAAAGTTTTTCCAGAACAGTTTGGACACAAACCAGTTACTCTGGACGCTGAAATATTTATGTATATACAAACTGTTTTTTTCATGCTTGATGTAATTGCTGAACCTGAAACCGGATTTTTTTAAAAAGGAAGTGAGTTAATTGAAGAACATAGTTTACACATTTAGTTGGCAATTATTTGTGTGCAAACATTATTAGGTATCTGAAAATCTGTTTGTTTCTTCACACTTTTTAGATATTAAGCTAAAAAAATATATACATATATATATTGACCTTCCAAAAATATTCAGCAGAGCTTCCCTTCTTTTCAATAACTGTTTCTTTATCTTTCCTTGATCAACTTTCTCTGAAGTAGCGTAGCCTCTGAGATGCTGTTCAGATAGGTGAATTGTCTTTACACATCTCACATTTGAGAAAAATCCAAAGGTTTTCAACAGGATGTCAGGATGCAAATCGGGTGAGGAAGGGCTCATCTTTGAGGCCTATGCTGGCTACTTGGTATATTTGGACATAGCTGATGAAGCGTGTCTTGCATAGATTTAATGGTTTACCTGACTGCTGCAGACTTTATATCTGTGAAAAAGGTGTTTTCCAGATACTGGGAGAAAGTGTGGGAGTTAATTTTCTGTCCATCTTCAATGTGAAAGAAGACCCGATAGCTCCTTGTTAATGATAACAGCCCTTACCTATACCTGTTCTCCACCCTGCAGGGGGCTGACTGCAAGTGGTGTCCATGAGTTCCATCAAGAGTGCATCTCCTTTCATCTGTTAAACCTTTGAAATGCTTCTTTTTCAACTTGTGAAAAATATTCAGTGGTGGTCAAGTTTGTTTAGGACTCTGTGTCATGGTCATGTGTCCGATCATTATACAAAAATATTCCTATAGGAAGCATTTTGGAATAAGGTGACACTGGAAAATGATAGGTTTTTGGTAATGTCATGCCACATTTCTCTCAAGTAGTTTATATTTAATTTTCCTTGCCCTTTTTTGCCCTTTTTTATTGTAACTCTGCTAATTGTCTGCAATACTGTAGATCATTTGTGCAGTGTTGACTTCATGAATAGTCAAGCTGTAAGCAATAGCCTTTTCATTTTTCTCTTTTTTCTGTGTCAGTTATGAAGCTGATAATTATCCACACTTTTATATGCAATGTTAACCGTAGCCACACTCTGTCTTGTTATAGAAATATGCTTAACCTTAAAAAGAATAAATCCAGGTAGCACTTGGGTTTATGTGGTTAGCTGAGAAAATATGCCAAAAATGAACAAAAGTAAGGTGAGAATACTAGTTTACTTACTAATAGTGGATGTAGTATATAGAAAAATAATGGATTCCTGGAAATGTGTGTTTCCACATTTTTAGACTGCTAAAGTGAAACCATGGTATTATGGTTGATTTTTAAAAATGATAAACATTGTAAACTACACAAGGACAGAGAGATGGATCTGGATCTTTGTAAACAAACAATAGCACCTACTTGACATCACAAAGTATTCAGAGTCATTGCTGTTGCTATCTGTCTACAGTGTGTATATTTTTCTCTGCATTAGTGTCTTTGGTTTAATGCATCTCCCCTCTCTGAGACATCCATTATAGCAGCACCACATTATTCTTATTCACTGGAGGTTTAGGAAATTGTATGCGAGAGAAAAGAGGATTTTATTTGTATGCGCTGACAGAGGCAGACATGTGTACTGTGCAAGCATACAGTAGAGGTTTTGTTTTTATTTTATTCATGCACATGTGCATTTATATGTGCGTGTTTGTGTGTGTGGGCACATGTGGGTTTCTGATATTTGTCTCCATGTCACCTTTGTTGACTTTGTCTCTCCTCCTGCAACACTGTGTCCTCCGCTTTAATGACGCATATATCCTATCTTCAGTCACTGCCTAATCCCAGCAGCGCTAGCTCAGGAACAGATTACTGCTTCCAGACACCAGAGGAGAGAGCAGCAGAGAAGGGTGGGGGTTGCAGGGTAGAAACAGATGCCTCAGTGATACAATATAGAGAGAAATCGAGGAGCTGTGCATAGAATGCATATACACACATGCACATATGTTTACATGTTTATAGTATAAACATTCGTAAAGATTTTTTAACATTTAAGTACAAATATCTGTTGTTTTTACAACAAAATAGTTTTTTTCATTTTGATCAATTCTTCACATAAATCTACTACTAGTACTGTATATGCCAATTGGGAGTGAAATAAAAGTGAAACATACTTGAATATAAAAGGTGTTATAAAAAGACAATAGTGAAAATCATATATATTGATCAGCTTTTTTTTCATCACACCACACTGAAGCAAAGACCTTCCCACTACAAGCAGTTTTCCAATATGAGTGTTTCACTTATCAGGTGGGGTTACAACCAGTCAAGATTTAGCCACCATGGTCAGAATGGTCATTTTGATGTGTCAGGGAGTCCTTCCTAGTTGATGCTTTTTGTTTTTATATCATCATCATCATTTTAAGGTGAAAAGATATTTTTTTTTATGAGCCAGTTTAGTCCTTGTTTTTCTTTGCAAACTGATAAATGTGGTTAGCTGCTAGTTGTGCTTTTTTAATACATTATGTTGATGGTGATTCAAATGACTGTATACATCATATGAAAGTGTGAAAAGGTGTAGATAAGCCTTCTAAACATGGTTAACCAGAGCTGCTTCTTCTCGTGCAGGTGTAAATAATTGGGAGTGGTTTGAGCTGAAGTGGTGTTGTCTGTCCACCAGCTGCTGTCATCATGCCAGCTGCCTCTCAAGAACATGACTTTTAGGACCAAATGATTGCCAATAAAACATTTGATTGAGAGGCGAAGAGAGTGAGAACCATAAACAGGCAGGATTCTGCCCTTTAATTTCACCATCTCAAGAGAATTGGTTTTGCTGTGCTGTAGAACAGGCCCCACACACAAGCAGTTTGGTTGTCTGCCCAAGGACTAAAATTTAATTTAACCTGTGTGTAGCCAGTCTGGCGATGTGTGTATCTGCATGAATGTGTGTACACGTGCATGCATCTGTCTTTGTCTGTGCTTGCTATGAGTTTGGAGTTTAGAGTACACCCGTGTTTATAAGAGAAATTAATTCTACTGTAGGTTTGCATGAAGCTGCATGTATAAATGTGTGTGTTTTTGTATTTTGTGCTTTCTATTGTCTTGTGACTAAATCACTTTAGATTGTAATGTTGCTGCACCGTTATACAGTGTCTGGTTGGACTATAGTTTTTTATTTTCTCTTTCCTCCTGTTTTTTTCGGATTTTAAACTCCATTCTTCTGTTTTTTTCTAGTTGATGTGTTGTCAGCGTTTTATCCTGTAAAAATTTAAAATGCCCTCAGTATTGGCACGGACATTTGTTGCAGAAAACTTATTTTCTGCATTCATTTTCTGTTGGGTGTTTGCTGAATGCATGTTTAGAAAATGCAGCATCTGAAATGCTCAGCAGTGATTGCGGTGGCTGTTCACCGGGGCTAGTTCCTAACAGTTCATTGTGTGTATGTGCGTGTCTGTTTATGTGTTTAGGTGCAGGTTCCTGATGAAAGCCTAGAGCAGAGGCATATATCAGAGCTCCAGCACTAATAAAAGGCCAGCAAGCTGTGCTCCTCTCCTTCTGGGAACAGCATTGGTTTTTACTGCCTCTCTGACAGCAAGATAAAGTGCCCTTCCAATTAGAAAAATATTTGGCCACATACCTACCAACAGCGATGTTAGGTTTTTATTTTTCATGCCATTTGATCAGGAATCCTTTCTATTTTTACAGTGTACTTTTTTAACATCATGCTTTGGGTATGCACATGTTAATGTGTAACCCCCCAATGGCACCATTATGCTCTATGTTGAAATAATGTTGGTTTTATTTTGGTGTCTGTCTTTGTTTGGTCTTGTTTGGTCTTTGGTTGAGACAGGGTACAGTTATGTTTTGGTATGGCTTTCGGACTCAGACTGTCTGTGTTTTAGCATATTGCATGAGAGGTTTCATGCTGCTGCGTATGTTTGGGTTGATGTCATTCTTGTTGCCCCTGTCATCTGTCTCTGCCTCATACAGAAATGTGTGCATATACACTTAGCTGCAGATGCTAGACCCTATCCCATACTGAAGATGTTTTTTTCCCCTTCTTTCCAAAGAGTGCATTAAAATTAAATTCTCTCTTGTTGTTGTGAAAAGAGGCACACGTAAAAAATAATTGGCTGTAGGAGAGAACAAAGGGCTGGCTCCTCTCTCCTCCCTGCACACCACAACCAGGCATTAATACCAAGCCTGCTGCATTGTTCTGCTGTCTGCAGCCATCCCCCTAGCCAGACACTCAGCTCTGGAGAAGTCACTTTTAATGTCTGATAATCAAGGTGAATTTTCAAAAAGCTGCCATTTTCAAATGATGGTGTATATATTATGTGTAGATGGGAGTTCAGGACTGGAGGATCCCCACTCGGTGAGAGAGAGAGGGCTTCAGCAATGCGAAGTGAAAGAGAGACACCTAACGGCCAAAGAGGGAACTGTTTGCTGATTTCTAGGTCTAATCAGAAGTCGGTGGAAGGCAGAAGCAAACTGGAACATCAGTGTCACAGCTGAAATTGCCCCAGTAATTAATTGATGATAAAAAAGTAGCTTGTTTTTTTGTTTTGCTTTTTTTTAGGAGGGCCAAAAAACACCTAGGCTTTTACAATAAAGAATGTAATTTAGTATTGCATCTGTGTGTCCTGTGAGGCTGTGACGTGTCAGGGTAATGTATTTCTAGAGTACAGATGCTGCATGGTGTTGCCCCTTCCTGAAGGGAGGTCTTGTGCAGTGTTATTGGGGAATCAAGCATCCAGCGGCAGAGCGTTGGAGCTCCATTTCCCTGCTACAGGGCACAGACTCGTCTTCCTCTTGCTTCTCCCATCCCCCCTTTCCCCCCTCCACTAGGTATGATTATTTCTCCTCCGCTCCACCGCACCATTATATTCCAGGTCTGCAGTTACCCCTCCCTGCTGTCATTTTTCATGGCATGTTTTTGCCCATGTGCAGTGCTGCACATTTGCGCTGTGCCTTTGCAATATGTTAAGGAAGTGAATGTATGCAGTGTGCAGAATGTAATAAGTATATATTTATTTTCTTTGCTGGTGATTTACTGTTTTGTTTTTTTTTTCCTTTTTTTTTGTTCTTGGTGCTTGAGAAGAAAGGCCAGCGCAAGCCATGTATCTTAACATGACTGCTGTGCATGCACTCGCCTCCAAGGCTTTTTACTCACCGGGGAAACCAAATTATACATCTGAGGCAGACTGGTTGTTTTTCGTGCTATGACTGATAAAAACCATCTTAGTATGTCGGGGTATAAGCTTTGCTACAACTACCTTGCTAAAGTTTCGATCTTTCCTGACTTATACAGTGTTTGTTATTAAATTTTCCTTGAAATTAATCACACCAATCCAGCCAATCACTATTAACAATTTAAACACTATTTTGTATCCTAATCCATATTGCCCCCAGTTTAACAACAACAAAAGACAGGAGTGTTGAAAACCAAAATACATATACACAACACACAACACACACACGGCTGAAACTGACATTAGGCTCAGAGGGGGAAGTAGATCTAACCCTGTGAAACAGTTGGATTTAAATGGAGTCTGTGTTGGGAGCAGCACGGTGCACAAGTCTCCCTCTGCGAGGCTGTCACAGTGGGACACTCGGAGAGCAGACTAAAAAAAAAAGAGAAAAAATTAACTCTTAAAGACACACTACCTAATTTTATTACTGTGCCCACTACTTTCTCATAAATCCAAGAATTTACCCTCAGCTCACTGGTGATGAGTTTAAAAACATCAGCAGTGAGCAGGAAGAAGGAAACGGAGATGGGAAATTTGGAGGCAATATGGGAAACTACAATAACTGTAACAAAATCATAGTCTGCTGCAGATATGACATAAAAGTATGATCCGGTGTGTGAGTGCAATTGATTATCTGAAGTGTCTCCAGAAATGCAGTCATTCAATATGTTGTGAAATAAAAACAGAACTTTGTGGAAGTGCTATTTTTTAGATGACCATGTGTTTGCCTTTGTTTTTCTTGTCAATAGTCTACTGAAATGTTTTGACGTCCTTACTTGGAAATAATGTCTCAAGTGGGTTTATTTATACTAAGCTTTATAGTGTATCTTCTATGTAGTGCTTGTTCCTGGGATTTTGACTCCAGTGCCCATGATATCAAAGCCTTCTGTCAGAAACTGAACATATTACATTAGAATATCAATGGTTGTACAGGCAAACAAAATAATTGAATTTTTGTGTCGACTCATAAAAGTTTATAAAACAGGACCCTTTTGTTCTCCACCAACCTGATACTTCATCCAGAGCATTTATGTCACATTTTTCCTTGGATAACTTGGTTTTGACTTCATGTGATTGCATAATAGCCAAACATTCAAATTTGTAAGCGCTTCATTTGTTCCCTGGCAATATTAGTTGGCAGCATTATTTTTCTCTGGCTGGTTGGAGGGCATACTTTCAAAGTGTTGATCTCAGCTGAGGTGCAGAATAAAGACAGAAGAGAGGGCCGCAGGCATTCTGATGAAAGGATGTGTGGGGAATTTGGAGTGTGGAGAGGGAGGGAGTGTTTTGCCAGCCCAGGCTGGCAGAGCAGGTCTGGCTTTGTGCCAGTCTGGGCGCTGTGCCCACGAGGAGGCAGTGTGTGGCTAACAGTGACTGTAGCACTGAGAGCCTCGCAGATAGCAAGAGAGCTGAGATGCACAAGTGTGTCTGTGGGGGGTGTCTGAGGCTGACTAGCAGAAGAGGTTTAGTTTGCATTTGCATGTGAAGTGGCCAGGTTGTGATACAGCAGGAGAGGAGAGTGGGAAACAGCTGGGAGGAATGAGAATAGATTTCCTGGGCAGTGTTATGTCACCAGCTTTAGTACAATCACAGGCTGTTTATACAAGTATCCCTGGTTAAACTTGCAGCTGGATTTGAATCATCTTCTTAAGCATGCAGTGTTGATGGGGCGGTTCATTCAGTCATGCATATGTTGCATTTAAACATGCACTTGATTGTTGTTCTTAATTGCATTGCTTGCTGTTTCTTTATGCAGTGCTTGAATAAATACTTTGTCTATGGGACACAAATGTTATCTCTGCTTTGTATGCATTTACATATTGTTTGCCTACCGACATATTATCTCTCTCTCTCCCTTCTCCTCTGTTCTCCTCTTTGTATCCTTAAAATATTCTGCACACCCCTCAGCAGTTCCGCATGGCAGACATCCCTAATATAATCTGTGCGTCTGAATTCTAATTTATACCGTCAGGATAAAATAAATAGTCTGCAGTTAATTATGGGGAGCCAGCTCCTGGCTTTGCCCGGGTGATTTATGAAGTGCACGTAGGCATTCTGCAACGCATTTTTCTTAATTTATTTTTAATCTGTCTTTCAATTAATTTCTCTGCAAATGTCTTAATGATGGCAGAAGGGCTGTGTTAATGAGGCCTGTGAGGTGAAATGAAGAGACATTTACCCCTGTGGGTTGGAAGTCAGAGGCTTTGGGGATTGGGTCATGCAAAGGGCGTCATGCAACCATAGGAGTTCAGTCTGTCCTTCAATCTAACCCCATTCATACTGTGTTTTAAGACTAATTCCCAGTCTTTTGAATTTCTATCATGAAAAGATACTTCTTCATACCCGTTTATTTCATAATGTGCAACCATGCCTTTTTTGAGACTTTTTTTTCTTTTCTTTCAGTGAATATAATACAGTATGTCGTTCTCAGCGACTGACATCTTCACAGCCGTGATCACAGATGTTTAAGCTGCTTCATTCAGCTGTTGTAAAGGAAGTGCCACTCTATTCTTGAACTACGCCCATTTTCCAACAATTTTGACAATGCGTGATTGTCCAATTCGCACATTTTGCAGACTTTTCAAAAATTCAGCCCATGAAAAAAATAGTGGTATTCACGGTGGAATTGTGTTGCCTATTTGTGACTAACAACTTTACTGTAAGGCAATGATGTAGTGCAGCGTTCATAGTCTGACTGCTGCCTAGCCAGTGTTGAGTAAGTGGATTTCAGGTATTGCTGTGTGGTTATCCTTGCAGACTTGTTTATGCATAGAATTTATCTTTGTATGTGTTGACTGTTAGCTCACTATTGAAGGGGGAGAAGGATACAGTATTTGCCTTAAAGACAAAAAAAACAAAGTCATACGATTAGGAGTATTTCATCCATCACCCCCTCATCCTTTAAATCAGGCCAATGTCTCCTTTGTAGTTTGTATGCACCATCGTTTTGTGCCAATTAGCATGGAGCGTGGTAGTCTTTGCGCTGGGAGGGCCTGGTGTGTGGTAGGCAGGAAGGCGGGGAGCCTGTGGTGGTCAGCTTACCAGACAGCTCACATCAGCCCTACCCCATTAGGGACATTCACACTCAGCTCTGCATCAGGATGCTCTCATTTACTTTCTCCGTATCCAGCCATTTATCTCTCTTTCCTCCGCTCTTCATCTCACTCTCTTCTCTCTCTCTTTTTAATTTTCCTCTCAAAAACAGATCCCACATTAAGCACCCAAGCATGGCTCGGTGCAGGGCTTCTCCTGAAAGAGCAAAGGAATTATTTAATTTCTCCCTCTCTCCGTCTCTCCGTCTCTCCCTGCTCATACACAGATCATTACACACAAAGGCCTCATTTTCATCTCTCTGTGAGGGCACATGCATGGCTTTAACTAGTCAGGCACGCCATGGCCATTGATGACGATCAATACCTGTGGTCAGGACTGAGCACGCAGCACCCCCTAAATGGGCCCTGCAGGTCCAACCATAAAACACCTTGGAGGCCATATATGCCACCCCATAAATCCCTTTTTTCCCTCATTCCTGTGGAGGAGTGAAGGGAGCCAAGTCTACATTCGACAGAATACGCACTGAGCTGGGATAATGATGATCATAGGGTCATGACACTGTTCAGAAATACTGCTATACTATATCTTAAGGATCAGAGCTGACTCCAATAAGATTGGGATAAGTTTAGGTTTAGGTCTGGGGCTGCGTTTCTCTTATGTACAGTAAGTGGCACCAAGTGTTTTGAAACTCCCTTGGGAAATTGCTCATACTTTTTTTAAGTGAAATTAGTAAATGCATTCCCTGCAGAAAACAGAAACAAGCCATTTTTGGAATGTTGGTGCATTTTTTTTACAAACATAAATAAACAAGCTCAAAAGTTTGTAAAAGCTCAGGACTTGACTGGAGCATCACTAAAGATCTGTAGTGTCTTAGAACCTGAAGTGATCTATAAAAAGAAATGGGTGACATTTATCTGACTCTTCATTTAGAATGCAAAACTGACTCCTTATTTAAGATGGGAGGGAGGGTGGGGGGCTTTGTAAGCTATTACGCTGATCAAAGCAACTAACATTTCTCAGTTAATGCGAACTCTCTGACAATCTAAAAATGGAAAGATTTATACACTCAACTCAACTTTATTTACAAAGCCTTTAAAACAACAAAAGCTGAAACAAAGTGCTGTACATAATCAAACAAGGCAACACGGAGAAACAAAACAGGGAAATACTAAAGAAATTGTTTATTGTTTTTAAAACAATTTTAAAATGACAAAACAATTTTAAAAGAAATAAGACAATTTAAAAACAAATAAAACCAACAATTAAAACAAACCATGAAACTAAAACAGAAGCAGAGTCTCATGCTGGGTTGAAAGCCAAGGAATAAAGATAGGTCTTAAACTGAGATTTAAACACAGACAGGAGGAGGTTTGTTTAATGTGGAGGGGTAGCCCATTCCACAGTTCTGGAGTGACAATTGAAAAAGCTCTGTCCCCTCTGAACTTCCGTTTGGACCTCGGTACCTCCAGAAGCTGAAGGTCAGCTGACCTAATTTGTCATCCAATTTGTCTCTACCAATTTGTCATCTCAAGTTATTTCAGAAGCATGTATAAGTCTGTTATTTACCGTATATAAGAGACAGTCTATTAGTGAAAGTCTTCCAGTCAGAGGCTCACACCCGTCTGGTGTTTATTTCAGGGAAGGGTTGCAACCCCTCATGCCCAAACATCCCTGCTGATAAGTATGACATTGTTTTTGATCAGAAGTTTAGACACAACAGGGTGTTTCAGAGGAGTCACATGGTGGAAGACAGTGATTACTGATTGTTGAAATATTTAAGTTTTAGTATATATTACAACTACTGATGGAGAGTTTTAGTTTGTGTTGCTATAAAGTTCCTTTATTTCTATTTCACATTTACAAAACCAACACCTATCTAAGCTCTTAGATATGACATTTTGGAAAAGACAATAAGATAAAATACTATTTTGCTTTTTAATCATCTTTAACTTCCATCTGTTTTTCTTAACTGGAAAACAAAGAAAACGGTGCATTTTTATGCAACCACATCATCCAAAGTAGGTACCATGTAATCTGCTAAAACATCCGGACCTGCAGAGTTGCTTTAATTTAAACAGTAAGCTTCTCACAACTGAGATCTGCTAATGAGATTTCTACTCAGTTGGAACCTAAATGAAATGAGATAAGCTCAGAGGAATAGTTAGCTCAAGTTTTTTTGTATGGATAGTTCCTTGTTTAGTTGGTGAACCACAGGACTGGAATAGGTGATATATGGACCAGAAGAGAGGAGCCTGGGGGCTGGTAGGCTGAGCAGAAAAATAGATGTGTTTCTCATCTTTCTTTTGCCTCCAAGGCTCTCAACTGGCTTGATCCCTACATTAACCAAACAGATAGCCAACAACTTTAATTACCTTTGCATCCAGTCGCTCTCCCCATCCACCACTCCCCACTTCCCTGGCACAAATCAAAGAAAGAGAGGGATAGAAGGAAGAAATAGCATAATTACTTATTTTACTGGAGTGCTGCAGAATGCCTTTTGCCAAATGACTCTAATTCCAAATGGTTAACAAGATTTTTCTTTTTAATAGAGCCGAATCCATGTGACAGCAAATTGCTTTCCTGTTTGGTGCTTTAATGGCTTTCATAGGTTGCACTTCCGATAAGCAGTAAACTCGGAAATTAATATTGCACACTGTGTTATGATGCAAATGGGAGCGAGACATTAGAACAGTACCTTAATCCAGAAACCTCTGATTAGATCCATAATTGCTCAGATTTTTTCCTGTTTCTTTGAGCTTCATTTATTTATATAATTTTGTCAGCATGCTTCTCTCCAGCATCATTATCACTGGCACTTCTGTATTTTGCTTTTGATTGACTTTTAAATTAGTTGGAGTTGAAGAGAAACATTTACAAGTACTAAATACTATAAAATTATATTTATTCTTAAAGGAGTCACATATAAGAATTATGTATCATCTTTATTTTAAGTTATAATTAAATGGTGCTGATATGTTACAAGACATTAAAAAAAAATGTTAGTTTCAAATACTTATATCACTGAAAACCATAATTTAGCCAGGATATTCTCATTTCAAAGACTGATTTGCAGTCCCTAAATTATCTTATTGTTTACATTTTGTGCTGATATTTGATTAAATCTCCCAATCAGGGGACGTGGAGGGTTCTAAAGTATCCAGAACTTCTGTGTATATTTTTGTTGACCTATTTTGGCCATTTGTAACAATTTCTTACATAGGCTACGGCTTCACATGATTGCAGTACAAGTTTCAGCCAGAATCTTACATATGACTCCTTTAAAATATTATATTGCTAATAAGTCTCATATTTTTGTGAAAATGTTCAAAAAATTTGAAAAATGTTTTGTATTTAGTGATCACATTTAAAACAAACCAACTTTTTAGGTGTGTCCTTAGGTGGACTCATCTATTGTTTGAGACAAATACAAAGACTGAAGGACCACCTTTTTCTGGTGAGAGAGTGGATTTGAATCAGTCTGCTGTTGACAGACTCAGTTGGACCAGTCTGAGCCCCTTTTTCTGCTTCGTGAGCAGGTACAATCTGGAAAAATGTATTTGTACAAGGTGTCTCAATTAACTTTTAATCCAAGTCTTTTCATTTCCAATTCCATTTCACAAGTTCTCAAATATTAATCTGTCTGCGCAATAAGTATTGTATTCTTAATAAGGGGATCAGAGTCGGGCATGGTTCCTGTAGCATATACATGCTGAGGCACAGTTACCAGCACAGATATCAGAACAGACCCTGAGCTGAGCCTTTATGTGCAACGCTGTCCCGCCATCATTACGGCCAGTACTACTGCTTCTTTGCTAATTAAGGTTTTACCTGCACTTGTTTTGCTGAAAAATCTTTGAGTGTTATTTACAGCAGTTTTTATTTTACCTTACTTTTTATTTCTTTGTTTTTTTTTAAATTTTGGATTGTATTTAAAGCACCTCCCAACTCTGTGTTCCCTCCTTCTGTATGTCATTATATTGTTGAATGGTTTTCCGAGCTTAAATGACCTCCCATAGCTCTGTACTTTGTCCTCAAAGGCCTTCATTAGGAAGAGAAGGTTTGAGGTTGTCTGGTGTTTGGCTGCAGTTTCACCACCAAACACCCAGGCAGCCTGAAATGCGGTCAGAAACAGCCAGTAAAATCAGCTTGATCGCCACCAGCAATTGAGGTTAAGTGGCCTTTGGTGTACAGGGCTTTAGCAAAGCATCATCTCTGCCAGATATGGGTCACATGACCACGCATATACTGTACAGTCTGACTCTTTGTCATATCGCCATGGCAACTCTTCATTTCTCCTCAGCATGCTCCCATTTCACCTGTCATTCTGGTAATTGGTTCTGATACTTTTTTTTCCCCCTGCATATTTTGACTGAAAATTATGATGATCACAATAAGACAATATTTATGAAGTGAGCACTTGCAGGCAAGTACAGCAAAAGGGGATAAACAAGCTTTCATTAGGCGAGAATATTAATGTTTCAACAGGACTTTTTAAAGACTAATAAAGCTTGTTCTCAATGTTTTCACAGGTTCCACTCACTCTGTGCATGAGCCACACAGCAGAGAGAATGTGAGTTTCGATTTTGGTTTAATTGGGTCACCCTCTTCTTCCCTTCTTGCTTTTTTTGCTACCTTTTCTGTTGAACTCAGCTTAATTAGACCTACAAGATTGTGACACTACCAGAAACATATTATATCTGCTCTGCCTCTATTTCCATTGATGTTCTGTTTTTAGATGTATTGATGATACAAGCTCTGTAATGACATTTACTATAGTGCGATAGTCATTAATGGCCCTGGGCTGACTTTAGACTGTGGAACAGCACAGACAGAAATGGATAAAAGGTTTTATGGAAATAAAAGAAAGTTACTGAAGGCAAAGAAAGTGAGGTCTAATGACTGTTCTACCAGCTGCTCCTCATTACCAAGGTCGCTGGCATCAGGACCAGCTGAGATCTGCTAAGTGGTCTATTGCCTTTTAAAATGGCCATGAGGCCTTTCCGTCAGTATTGCATTCACTGACACCAGAATCTCTCTGAAATGCAGGGCAGACTTATATTTTCTTTAATTATCCTCATTTTAGCTGGTTTTCTGCAGGGGCACTGTCAGAAAATGTGTGCATTCATGCTGTCTTTACATGACAGCTGCATGTTTGTATTACAGTTTGCCATAGAATGCATTTTCAAGCGTGGTCATGGTTGCCTGAGTGGTAATTATAGTAAGAGACATGTCAAACCTCCTATTAATTTTATGAAAAATATTTCTTTTCTTATGCAGCAGCAGCAGCAGTGAGCCATACACAACGTTATTTTTTCTAATTTATGTGCTCCCTCCAGACCTCATTAGATTGTCAAACATCAAAATCTAAGTTGTGTTACAGTGCTCTGTAACAACAACCAAGCTTCCCTACACAGCATAGTTTTGGTTCAAACATAAAAACTAAACTATTCAGTCCAGCTTCATCGAGAAAAAAAAAAAAACAAACAACAAAAAAAACAAGTATAATGTTTATATCTCCTACGAGGGAGGGGGGACACCAGCACAATTAACTCATTTGCTCGTATTTATCAGACGAGAGTAAAGCAGCTAATCCCAGTTTGCATTATTAAAGATGATAGCACAGTGGTTTCTGCAAGACCACCACACTGAATCAAAGTCTGACATGGGCTGATGATGTATGGATATATTATTCAGAGCATCGCATAGGCCTCAGAACATTGCTGCTCTTTTATCTGCCCCCCCAGCTCACTGCATCCTCAAGAACAGACACATGCACACAACAACCACTCATCAACCCCTGGAGGGCACCTGTGTTTTCAAAGTAAAGACCACTTAGAGAATAGCCCCAGGCGTCTGAATGCTGAAATGCCCTGTGTTACACATTAGAAGCCGCTGTACACACCAGAAACATAAACACTTTCAATAGCCCTTGTCTCCTCCCAAGAAAACCCCAAATACCTCAAAACAGGAGGAAAACCGCTTACACAGGCCAGAATATGGAACAGATAGTCTGCTGGGACATTACCACATTAAAGACCACTCACTTAACGGGCGGACAGTAACCTGGTCAAGTATAAGAAGAAAGGCTTTCTCTCCAGATTTTGATTATTTGCAACTAACAATGGAACCTTTATTCATAACAGGCATCTTAAACAATGATTTTATTGAAAAGGATTGCTCCCCCCCCCCCCCCATGCACATCTGCATTAAGACAAAATCTAATCCTTTGTTGCATGTGTTAAAAATGGCATATGAAACGTTGCATGAAGTCGAACATGGAAAAGCACACAATCATCACATACAGTGTGAAAGGTTCATATGCACTTATTTGGCATTTGGACCTAATGGGTCATAAATTTTTATTTTTTATGGGTTCAGCTGACTTTATTGATATACACAACATGCAACACAGCAGCTTAAATGGAGGTGCAAAGCAAGATGAAATGTGTAGGAGGCAAACATCCACCCCTCCTCCTGTAGCATACACAGGGGTTAATGATCAGACATTTCATTCAGTCCCCCAGTTGACTAAACGAGGTTTGATCAGATGCCAGGAACAGAAGAACAAGCAGCCTTCAGAGGCAGCCTCTCTTTCTGTCATAATGAACAGTTTAATATTAAAACAATCTCATGAACAAGCAGATAAAAACAAGAGTCTTCAGGAAAGCAAGGAAGGTGTACTCTAAATTTTTAATGTCTGCTCTAGCATGATGACTTTGCCTATATATTTTCTGTTTGGAAAGCGAAGCATGTCAGGGCTGTCACAGTTAATTCAGGCTACCCTTCTATGCTACACCGGTGTGTAAATAGCTTGGGGAGACATTTGAATGTCTTAATAGATGTTGTAACTGCTCTGTCTCTTAACATGTTGAAATAGAGGCGTGAGGAATGGCATCATTAAGGTAATGTGTTCAGGAAGGCAATGAGTTCTGCTCTAACCTCTGCTGCTCGGCTTGAGATTCGGTAAGTGCACAATCTTAGGTCACCTCTTAATCAGAGAGAGGCAGCACTTACAAACACACACGTAAATGCACACAACACTCAAATGACATTGTGAAATTGCTCTCAAATGAGTCATGCACGTGTCTAGCTGTTTGTGTATTCTAGTGAAGATTGTGGGACAGCTGATGTCCAGTATATCTGGGATTTGTTCGTTCAGTTTTTGCAGTCACAGTTATAATCCATAGAAAACACCGTTTTACATCTTCCTCTAATAAGAGTGGATAGTGCTGTATGTTTAAGCGGGCTAAAGAGCGTCATAGTGCCCGTTTAACTGTCACTCTGCCCTACAGGAACAAGGACTGAGAGGAAGGAGATTTGAGCCACATGCTCTGGATAATGTTTTCAAGCACTGCACAGAAAGACTTAAATTTCCCTCTCACTCTTCTATTTTTCTATGTCAACCCTGTAGCGACAGTCAGCAGCCATCTTTTTTCACACATGAATGCCTTATTAAGTGTCTTCTCCCTGAGTTTGAAGGCAATCCGTACTGTAATGACCAGGCGTTTTGATATAGTTTTGTTCTCCAGTGTTTGTTTTGTTTGAGCTGAAGAGTTTTCTGTGATAAATTTCACCCATCACTCTCTCCACTGCGGTTGACCAATGAGTTTTGTGACTGCATGGCCTGTGGTGTTTTTCTTTAATAAGTCCAGAGGTGAGGCAAAGCAAGCAGGCCATCAGTCATCCTGTCAGGATCTTACCCTCTGATTGCCATCACAAACCAGTCTTATCCTTCATGCCATGGCTTACATTACACCACTGAAATCTTGTATTACTTGAGATTCTTGTGGGACAAGAATTAATATCTGCTCGGTGATAGTTTAATTTCAATCTTGTATTTTTAAACATTCATTAAAAAAATATGTTTTAGGAAGCTGTTTGCTTTGAAAGCACTGCATGACATGTATTTTCTTCAACAGATGTATTACACACTAATAAACACATTTGTTCTCCTACAATATATCCAACCATTTTTACTTAAGAGAAAAACAAATCTATTAATAGGATTGAAAATTTGGTACGTGGTCGATCTTTTCCATATAAGAACAAAACAGGCAATGAACCATCTGCTTCAGTAGATAAAGGACACAGGAAATGCATCTCACCAATATGAATTCTTTTTAATGGAATTAAAAGTAAAGAAATTTAAATTAATGGAATTTTTATACCACATTTAGTTATTTTCTACAATCCTTATTCCTTATTTTTCCCTATCATCAGTGCAGCCAATTTCAGGTTTATTGAAATTAACATTTTTTTTTTATGTTAATTTATATATAATGATAAAAGGGAATTTTTAGCTAACCTGATAAGGTTGCAGGGTTACAAGATTAACATTTTGCACTACTGCTGAATGTCAACCCTCTCCTGCCCTCTGTTCGCCGTCACTCCTCACCTTCTGATCAGGACACTTGTGTGGTCTAATAAAACCCATGAAAGTCCAACCTTAACAGTGGCACTTCTGCCTTTACACACCTCAGAATGGATCTTTATTTACAACACACATCTCGGAAACAGCTGGTCAATCCATTTAGCCTAAGGCCACTGATTTGTTCGTATTTACTACAACAGCCAGAGAAAAGCCAGGCTATTTTTTCCTCTCTCCTTCCTATTGATCCGCCGCTTAGAAAATCTGCCCCGCTGTCTAAACACTATTGATCCCTCCTTCTCAACGACAGGCTCTCGCACCAGTGTATAAAGGGACTGGATGAATTGAAATTTCATTTCCGACAACTTGTTCCTGTTATTTTTACCATTTTTTTTCAATAGTTGGGAACATGCGCTGGCGGGCCGCTACTCAGAGAGTCGATAAGTGTTTGGCTCAGAGGGGAGACGAGGGATAAAGGTGAGGCTGTTCAGATTACCTTAGGCAGATCTTAAGACCAATATGCCATCGACAGGTCTTAGTCTATTAGTTCACAGCATGTTTGTGGAACTTGCAACTTTTGTAGTTCGGGGCATATAACAGGAATGTTTAGGTTATCTTTCTCTCAGCGACATCGAAGGTCACCACGTCTGGAGTCAGGTAGCAAGCAGTCATTTCAATAAACACATTGAACGTATAAGCGGTATTTCATCTTGATATACTAAACAAATTGATGGAATAAGTTTGTTATTAGGTACTGTCGAGCAACACCCAGGCATTTCACATGTAATCGAATGCTGTTCACAGTTAGCATCTCATTACATGTCTTGTGATGCAACTTTATTATTAAACACATGATGAAAATGTTAAAGCCCAAGCTTTACTCTTTTATTTTATTGATTTATTTTTTGTGTGTGTATGTGTGTTTTGCACATCATTATTAATCAAAACTGCAACCAACTAGAAGCAAATGTTTATACCACGAAACATGATCATTAGAATTTCTATTATTTTACTTTAAAAGGTGACTGTTTTGTAACTCATCTCAACCCTGTATATGAATTAACAGAGTCTGTTGGTAACGTACAAGACTTTTCTGGTTTCCTTTGGAGATTCAAGCAGAAGTGACCAATCATGCTTGAATGGGGTTTTGCAGATATACTGTCAATATAAAAGTATAGGAGAAACATATATGTAATATTAAATTCTTTATCTGCTTTGGAGCAATGATGAGTCGGAACCAAAAGTCTTGGTCCAGAAATCATTAATCTTGTAATGCTCTGCATCAGGTGATTGCTGACAGTTGTTGAG
>JAPMNP010707085.1:0-13783 GCA_029874935.1 Atherina boyeri
AATTGTGTTGAACATACAGTATATGGACTATAAATCAACATGTTAACTCACAAATCATTTACCTTAGCTATATTGAATTCATGTGTAAAGTAGTAGCTATTGACGAACAAAATAATTACACGGTCAAAGTTGAAAATATTACTGAAAACAGGATTTGTATTTGTACCCAGAATCAAAAACCTGCTAGTAGATTTTTTTTCTTTTTTTTTTAAAATAACTATTTATTTTCTTCAAAAACAGTGAAATCAAAGTAAATTTTCAAATGGTCCAAATAATTTGGGAATACTAACCAACTCTGTGCTTTAGCTTTTCATGTCTTCAAACTCTCTTTACATGTCTCATGAAAGAGAGTAAAATAACAATCAGTTCCTGCTGTAGAGAAACGTACAAAACAAAAGCTGACACATTCCTTGCTGAGCAGATGTTTCCATGTCGCACTGATAAACAGGGCTCTACTGAGTATAACCTTTTGTAGTTAAGAGATTTAAAATCATAAAAATCAAATGCTTTAGCTTCTGTAATGTGCAGCTTCTGAATGTATTAGTATCAAATGGAGTATTCAATTTGAAATTATCCAGGGATTTAGCTGGATCAGTCGTGACTCATTGAAAATCAGATGTGGGGGAACTACTCGTCTCTACCTCTTGCTTCATTAACAAAAGGAATGAATTGTCCAGAGCTACACAGAATTTGAACATGCAAATCTCAGTGTCTGTTAAAGGAATATTCCACCGTGATGGGAATCACTTTCTAATAGTCTTCATATATTTGTTCTGCTTGTATATGTTGTATTCTGTTGGCATCTGTGGGAATTAAACATTAAAATACATTTTGGTTAAGTGGCTAAAGCTCTGTGTTTGGAGACAAAAACTCTTAGTGTTGGGGACAATGATGGAAACGCAGAAGGAATGTTGTCCTCTCTAGACAGGAATGTGTCCTCTTGCCCCTTGTCACAATACTCAATTCAGTCCGGGCCCCCAACAAAAAACATGCCACTCTGAAAAACCAGGTGACGCTTTGTGTCAGCCTTTCATTATAACACTGTCACATGTCTGTCTTTTGGCTTATTCAAGACGGTCAGATGCTGACCAGGGGTTGTGGATGAGGCCCCTCTGTTTGTTTCAAAAGCAATGAATCACACCCACTCGTTGTCAACTTCATGATGATTAGATTTAATCATCGCTGTTTTCTCAGTATGTGCCTCATGACTCACTTTGAGGCAAAAATTAACTTTTCGGCAAAGTAAGGACACACTCCTTCATCTCTGTGTTTTTACCCACAGGTTCACCCTACTATGACAATGTGCGGCCATTAGCGTACCCTGACTCAGACGCCGTGCTCATCTGCTTCGACATCAGCCGTCCGGAGACACTGGACAGCGTTCTGAAAAAGGTCAGTGTCACATTAACAGAAGTGTGAATGTTTCATCTTTTTTCTAAGGCAGCTGAGACATTTTTCAAAGTAAATATCGTCCCTTATCAGAAAAAAGCAAACAGGAGCAGCCTTTGGGTCCATATTTGTACCAAGCGCACATCCAGTATGGCGTTTGTATTTACTGTAAATTGGCCATGAAATGATCCATGACATGAGATGCAAAATACACAGTTGTCAGCTGATGCAAAAAGGCCTCTAAAACGGCAACAACTAAGTTAGACGTTTTGACACATTATCAACTGTGTTTTATGTAAATCAAGCATCACTTTGAACCACATATACCCGAAGCCGTTTCCCACTTTATATATTATATACATTATTCTTAACATACATTATGTTAATTTATTTTTGCTCAGTTTCTATTTTGTCTGTGGATACAATTTAGTTTTGTTTTAGAAAACCCTCTGAGACTATATTCAGAACAGTGTAAAACAGGAAAAGTGTATAGCTGTGTAAGCCTATTTGTGACAGAACATCTTACATGACATTCCCCTCACCATCTCACATTTGCATGCTAACATTTTCAGAATCTCCTTTGCAAAATATCAACCTGAACAGTTGGCAGCTTGAACACAAAAAAATGGAAAGTTATGATGAAATTTTGGAATATGTAATATTTCAGGCTCCTTTGTAAAGACCCCCTCGGTTGAAAATCAAATTTGAAACTAGTTTCTATGGTGTTTTATTAGATGTTAAAATAATCATAAAATAAGATATTAATAATAAACTAAAAACAATGAAAACCTTGACTCCAAGTAAGAGAATCAGGGGCTATTTTACTATGATCACTGCACTCAACACTTGACTGTTTTTATGGCTAAACTCACAAAGAAGAGGACTTCATAGTGAGCAAAGGTTTTATGTATTTATGGAGGACTGAAACTGTCACAATCCCAAATAAATACAAAAGATGAATACAAAATATATTTGTATTCAGTTTTTGAGCCTTTTTGAGAAATAAGCTAGCTGGATCTTGATGATCAACAACTGCATGAGAAGCTGAACCCATGACTCTCTAAAGGAAAACGTCACTCATTTGTTTAATGAAGCAGAAGTGCACGCAGATATGGAAATAAATGCATTTTGGGGAAAAAATAAGTGGATTACAAAAGATGAATAATAGAGACAGTAATACACCCTATAGCTAAAAAAATAAGCATAATGATTTGAATAAAACCACAATGTCAAATGGCAATAAAAACATCAATAGGGGAATTGGGGAAATAAAGAGAGTGAACTGCAAATAAGAAAATAATGCAAAATGAATGCACATATAAAACATAAATGTATGTAAATAAATGTATAGTAGATTATTACATCAATAAATGTCATCGAAAGGAAATGAAAACGGGGTTTAACACAATTAAAATGATTGCTGTTGGAAATCAAATTAGAAATATCCATTTATTTCATATCCTGTAAATCAATTATTGCATAAATGGCAAGCAAACATGTACCAATCATAGACTTGCAAAACTGCAACAAAGGAAAATAGAATTGGTCACAGAAAAGTCATTTAATCTGACCTGAGGACAGATACTTTTTTTAAAAGTAAATTTGATTTTTCATCACTGACTATGCATGAATGTTAAACATCAAACATTTTGAGGTGTCGGACCTCTTTTCAGTCTGTGGACATTCCTTCAGCCTGTGCCATCATTCATCAATGACATCATCAATACAAAGTAAAACACTTACCTTTCATGGAGGGCAAATTCTCACATCGACAGGGGCTTTATATGAAAGCTACCTTGAACTTTGACCTCAGTAAACGACCTTATTAATCGTGATGAATATGCCGATTTGACAATGCATGCTCAAAATACCAAAGTGACATTTTGAAGGGTCACTTTATTCAAAGTTTAGATGCAAAGTGAAGAGAATCCACCCTCTGGTGAACTTTCAAGTGTCTAATTTTATTATTCAGGGTGCCATTATGTGCTGTGTGGTTTGTTTTAGATTTTTATTCCATCTGCAAGCTTTCATCTTCAAATTACACCCTTGCAGAAAAGCAGTTTTGTTCTACCGTTTCTGACTGCCTTCTGCTTAATCAATGTTTGCACTATCCAATTTTTCTTTTAGAAGGATTATTCTCTCACTAACTACAGAAATGCCCTATTACTCCTTGCACTTTTGTTTGTATTCTTTGTTTTCTTCAGTCTGTTCCTGATCTCTTCATCAGTCTGTGTTTCCCATGTAAGGCTGTAGCAGTGTCAGACGTCCATTCATCCCATTATTTCTCATTTGTGTGATTGTATGAATGTGAAGGCCAGAAGCTGAACAGAATTACTATAACATTGGCAGCAACATGAAGTAAACACATCTATGAGGTGATGAAACCATACAATGTCAAACATAGATGTAAAGTCTGATACACAATTAACTTTTATATCAACTTACATGGATTTCACCTATGATTTCAAGATGGATTTCAGCATGTAACATTTTCTTTCAGTGAATCTTGACATTAAATGGACGTTACTGTTGACCTAAGGTGGCCTCTGATGATGCCTTTAGAAGCTGGACAGTCCATTCTGTCACACTGTGGGATCATTTTGAACAATATCGATCAAGAAAATGAAAAACAAACTCCTATAATTTTATTACATTTTCAACCTTATTTGAAAATGTCATGTGGTCAATAGAGGATGGAAAAGACGACTGAGCTGATATTAAAATATGATACAGGTTTTCAGCAGTGCGACTATCGCTGCTCAGATAAAGATCCTCCAATAAGAGCATTTCTTATTTAATCTTATGCAATCTTATCTTATATTTTACACACAGGCTAGATCACATATGTCATATCAGTATAATAAGGTGACTTTATAAGGGTGTTTTTTGAGTTGAAGATGAAAAGACAAAGGCAAAGACCACCTCCCTGCAATCAAAATGAAGTGTCATGCTGCTCATGATATAGTGTCCACAGGACACCCACACACCCATATCTGAAGTTATTTTTACTGCATGGTGGACCTACACAGTATTAATTAGCCGTTTTAACCATTAACAAAATAATTAAAAATTGAACATTTTATATACAAAGCTGATAAACTGCCACGTCATGCAGTCAATCAGTTTATATATTGTTTATATATATATATATCCAGTCCACCAAAGTGTCCCTGGGCAAGACACTGAACCCCTAGTTGCTCCCGGTTGGGTCAGGCTAGCGCCGGTGCTTGGCAGCTGCCGTCAACCGGAGTATGAATGTGTGTATGAATGGGTGAATGAGTTAGCATTGTAAAGCGCTTTGGGGCTGTAGGAATACGTCTGGAAAGTGCTATATAAATGCAAAACCATTTACCATATATATATATATATATATATATATATATATACATATATGTATGCCTTCTTTTTATCCCCATTATACTGCTGAGGGATGATAGGAAATAAACAATGAAGGCTAAACTAGTTCTATTATACTACAATCCAAAAATAGTGTTTCACTGTGTTTGCCCAGTGAGCTGGTGGTCATTTTGAAAAAACTTCCATGATTATGATTTTTAGACTTTTAGGCTTCAAAGTGAGGTTTCTCTGTAATGCTTGGTTGCAAGTCTAGTACCACCTTCTCATCCAAATATAGTTACTAAAAGAAAAGACCAAGATGGTGACAGCCAAATGTCAAAATTTAGGATTTACAGCAACCGTTCACAAACCGAATGGTGACATAATGATGGACTACAAAAGTGCATCTTTTGTAAACAATCTGCGTACTGCCAGAGTAGAAATAGTGGAACGGCACAAATAAGTAATAAAACTCCTTTTAAGGATTTGTGTGCATTGAAAAGTCAATGTTTTTGAAAGCAATGGCACAAAGTGAAAAAACAGGTGATCAGAAAGTCAGAAAAATATGTCCTCTCACCACCTTGTATCAGTCTTAAAAATCTATGAGCATTCTGTCTTCAGTCATACCACTATTAGGACTAAAACTAACAGCCGTTGTCATTTTAGTTTACTCCAGATAAGGCTTTATTTCCACCATGAACTCTACAAGACACCAGCTTGCTTACTATAATCTACACAGTGTGTAACATGCATCTTAACATAGACCTTAGCTTGTCAATAACAGCATGAATGACCAACAATATGATGGATTTTATTTGTCACTACAATCCCAGTGTCATCAGCAAAACAGTTGAACTTCATTTTATACCAAGGTTGGCTTCAGTATTAGCTACACCTTTGCCTACCTTATTTTCACATGTTTAACCTGGGTCACGTGTATTTTTAGACCGATTTGTCAGTTGAAACTATTGAAAAACAAAACTCCATTTTGTCCCTTTGATAAACCAGACTCTCTGCTCCAACAGCTCACATTCTTTTGCTCCTTTATGCACCAGTTCTTAGCAGTAATGCAGACAATAAGCCGCTCATCCCATGGGCCTTTTGTGACTCATCTAAACTACTGCTGTTCACCAGTTGCACGCAGTTATGCAGAGAAGCCTGTTGAAAGGCAAAAGCTCGCTCTGCAAAACGGCACGCTCGCGCCCATAACAGCAGCAACATAGAGGCATCCAGGAGAAAAGATGTCTTTGTAAGGCAGAACAAATGGAGCAACAGTCCGCAAAGTGTTGCTTCTGCCATGGTGTGAGGATATAATGAAAGAAGTCTCAGAGAAAAAGATAGAGAGAAATAGTTGAATAGCTTGAGTCTCTGGTCTGTCATGAGCATTTTTTTTTTTTTACTGTCTTCATCCTGCATTTATGACTGAGCATGTTGTCACAACAAAGCAGCTACAGTGTAATCGACGTGCTTGTTTCTGTTGTGTCTGGATGTTTTTTTTAGGCCAGTTTTCAAGTTGCATGATTTTCAATGAGCATTTAATGTGTTACAAGTTGAACCAAACCGTTTGACACCATGCTAACAATAGCATGGTGTTAGTAAAATTACAGTGGTGTGTTTGTATGGATATGTTGCTGCAGGCTAACCGTGATATGATTAAATATTAACTAAAAAGTCCAACTTTTAACTATATTCACATCTTGGCATGTACGAAGGACAGAAAAATATGCAAGAAGACGTACGGGATCTGATTTGCAGACTTTTCAAATAACAACAGCAAATCTGGATAACTTATGATATAAATAAATCTATTTTTTAAATATCATATATGTGCTAAATATGATATTTTCATTATAAGATAACTGATTTCACAATATGTTTTTCCATAAGATATGTTTTTGATTGGAAGATTGACTGAAATGCTGGAATGCTTCAATTTGGATTTTATTGTCGTCTTTTTTGTTTTGTTTTATTTACACAGCAACATTTAGTCACTATCAAAATTATAATTTTGGAATTGTGTATGAAGATCATGCCACTTTAGATACATTTTGCCTGTTATTTTTGCACATTTTTAACTTGGCAGGTTATTAATTCCATTGAAATGAAGTTGAAAAGAAAAAGTTCCATTAACACAGGCCTGTAATGGTCTGGCGACCTGTCCAGGGTTAACCCTGCCTTTTGTAAAGTATTTGCTGAGATAGTCTCCAGTCCCTCATGGTATGGACAGTGGATTGATGGTTGAATTAAAACATTATCAGAGTGTCATTCCTTGATACTAAATAGTGTAAAACAATGTGCAAAAACAATAGGAATGCCTTAGGATGCAGTGTTGTTTAGATCTTATTTTACTTTGCCTAAATGAAATATATATAATAATAAAAGTCAAACTGAAAGAGGTCAAATCTGAGCCAGCATTTTTAGAGCTGTGAGTACTTTGCTCTTTCACTCTATACAACATTTTCTGATTAGTACTTTATATTTGAACACATATATTTTATACACAAAATACAGTTTTCATTAAGCGTCTTATTCTCAAGGTGTAAGATACTTTGAATGACACTAATCTGAACGTAAACTTGTTTTATTGTTTCCATATCACTGTGACAAGGTGAGAATTTAAACCACCGGGCAACAGGATTTTCAGTGTGCTAAGTTACACTTAAAGAAGATAATTGGAAGGTATTACCAAACAGAGTAACTTGCATAATCTTTATTCAACACATATAGTTCATAATAAATTTAATGGACTTGCATGCCCTTTCGTTCCAAATAAGGGAACAAATAAAGCGTTGCTTTTTATCATTTAAGTATTATAATTTTTGGGGGGAAAATGTGCTTTAATTTGGAGAATCTGGCTCGCATTTTTACATACATGTAATGATCACAATCTCATTTAGTCATCAGAAGATCATATTTTGGTTGGTTGCACCTTGTTGATGATAAAAGACATCCTTGGGAAGTCATTACTGCTCATTTCACACATGCTGGACAGAAGTGGCTCAGCCCTGCAGCACTGTGTGCTCCCATGCACCACTAGTTAGAGTAGCAAGCTCTGCGATGTTAGCTTGATGTGTGTAAGAACACTTGAGGCAGTCCCATTTCATCTCTGATACCAACTCACTTGTTGATTTAGCGGTGTATCAGCAGTGGATTCACCCTCACAATGTCACCTCACATGTGAAAAGACCTTTTGTTCACCAATGTCACCAGTGTGGCTAAATATTAGGAAGTTCCTTCAGTAAGATGACCAAATTTTATGAACAATCACATTGATGTCCCTGGTTTTGACCTGAGATGAAGCAAATTTTGAGTGTAATATAGATGGGTCCACACAATAAAACTCAACTCATCATTGCGTATAAAATGTATATTTGTCTTTTTGACACACACAGTGGCAAGGTGAGACACAGGAGTTCTGCCCAAATGCCAAAGTGGTGCTGGTTGGCTGCAAGTTGGACATGAGGACGGACCTCAATGTGATGAGAGAGCTTTCCAAACACAGACTCATTCCTGTCACCCACGAACAGGTGAGAAAAACATTCCAGTTTTTTGTTTATACTTTGTACTTTGTTTATACTTTAAATGCATCCTCTTTGACTGTAAACACAAATTATTTACAAACTTATTGGTATCAGTCCAAATGACATGAGTAACTTTTCTCTCTTGTGCATGCAAACAAACCCTCTGAAAATTAATTTGAAGGGTGACATTTGCCTCAGATTATCATTTCCACAATTATGGAAACCCTGCGAGTATAAAGAAAATGGAACTGAACAAAGACGGAGACAAACAGCAGTTGTGTGATAACACAATTGTTTTGTTTGTGTCTTGGAGCAATGAACAGCAGCCCGCATGAATTTTAACAGCCTATTTCCATGTAAATTTGAATTCTCACTTCTTGGCAGCCTTTTGTCAACAAATGGCTATTTTCTCATATCTCAGACAAAGCAGAAGTAATGACCTTTGCTGTCCAGAAGGTAATGACACTAAATTAGTGCAAAAATGCGACCAGTGCATAAAGTTGGGGAAAGTTACATCACAATATGATCATGTAGTGGTAATTAAAAAAAAGCGGTCAATGTATTTAATTAGCTTCCAGTGCTTACTTATGAAATATATTAATATAATTGATAATAGTCTTCCTGCTAGTGAATGTCAAGACTTTAATATTTTTCAGACCGGATCAGTGAGATATTTCTTTTTTTGTGGTTTAGCTCAGACACTGATGAGTGAACGATTGTTACCTAGTAGGCCTATAGATTCTCCATAGCTGAAGACTTGCATGATTAAAAAATAAAAAATAAATATAACTCAAACTCAAGGTGACAAAGTTGAAGTGCTATTTGTAGAACTTAGAGAAGTATTAACCAAATCCCTACACTGATTTCACATCTCATGCTGGGATTAGCACACAAAGTCAGGAAGAGGTGAGGGAAAGGAAAGTGCTGTGTACAACTTCAACCATCCAGATTTAAGATGCTGCTAAACACTACTGGGAATAAATTGAGCTTTTTACGCTTGAGTTTTACCCTTGCAAAGATAGGCCTTGAATATTTCATGGCTGTGTGCAGGATATTTTCTGTTTTCCCTGACAAGCTATCAGGCTTCCATTACTGTTTTTTCTTTTTTGTTGCACGAGCATGCGTAATGGTCTGATATCAACAACAGAAATGAACTAATATACCATCATAAAGCAAAATTCACACAGTAAGATAGGATTGATTGTTTGCACTCATTGGAGCTTTTAAAAAGAATTTAGCAAATACCAAATGTTGTGCTACCTTGTGTAAAAGCTTTTGGCTCCTCTGAATTACATGAGGTCTTCCCACTGAATTACATAAGAAGTAAAACAGGGTTATCGCTATTAGATATACATATAAATAAAGTATCATTTCTACCACATGATCTCTCTTTCACATGTTAACTCATACACACATATATACACTCAAATTTTGTTTTTCATAGCTTTCATAGTTTTTTCAGACAAGCTCTCTGCAGCTCTGTGAACGAAGCAGGTGCTTTAAGAACACGACCAAACACAAAGCAGAGCGTATGGATGAATAAATGTTCACATTTCAAAGCTGTAATAAACTAGATATTTGTCAGCCATATATAAAATTATTATAACATCTAAATTACTTCTTGGCTTCAAATCTGCCACTTTAGAGGCAAGTCCCTGAAAGGGTTAAAAAATGAGCTACATCTGGCTAACGGTACGTGTCCACTAGCACGCACTTCGCTCTATTCCAAAGGGTGATGGCAAGCGACTTCAACGCACCTGCAAAGCATTCCGGGAAGGCAGCGCTACATTTTAAATAATGTTGCGCGACAGAAAAGCTCGCTGATGTCCATCTTTGTCCATCGCTGATATCTTTACTTTGCTACTACTACTTGGAACTGAAGTGTCTTGAGCGTTTTTTGTAGTACGACGTCTAGAACAAAGGACCTGTGAGAGGACTTCCCCCAGTCTCCCCTGTGCTCTACTCCTATTGGATAGACGCCTCGCGTTCAACTGATTCATTTGAATAATTGGCATCAGCAAGCTTTTCTGTCGCACGCGGTCACGCAACATTATTTAAAATGTTGCGCCGCCTTCCCGGAATGCTTTGCAGGTGCGTTGAAGTCGCTTGACATCACCCATTGGAAAAGCTAAATATCCACCTCAAAAATTGGAAGTACACTAAATTTTGGGTAAATTTTGCTAACTCATTAGCCATAATAATTTAAGTTAAGAGCACATCTGTTAGCATTTTGCTAACAGATGTGCTCTTAACAGTCCTACCCCCAAGTAGCTAAATTATAGACCAATGAAGGCTCAAGTGTTTTTTGTTAATTTTTTTCTTAACAGACTCATGTGTTGTTGTTTTTTTTGTCTTTTTAGGGTAGTAGTTTGGCCAAACAGATTGGTGCCGTGGCCTATGCAGAGTGCACCTCCAAGTACTCGGAGAACAGTGTCCGTGATGTATTCCACGTCACTACCCTGGCTTCTGTGTCCAACATTCATGGGCCTCAGCTCAAACGTGCTGGCTTACGTCACGGCCTCAAGCGGATCTCCCAGCAGCCTCCACGGACTGAGATTCTCGAGCACCCGCCTGCCATTAGAAAGGACCGAGCCAAAAGCTGTGTGCTCATGTAGGACCAGTGCTTACTAACGACCTGACCTGTGTGTTATGAACTGTTCTGCACATGAACTTAATTTATTGGTGAATTCTTGTCAGATCGTTGCACTGCGTAAAGGACGATGTTGTTAAAAAAAAAGAATGAATGCTATCCTGTGGAGCTCTTTGAGGGATTGTTTGTCCACTTTTTAGTAAAGCTCAGCTTGTTATTTTTCTTTGTGGCTGTGTTCTCATCAGGGAGGCCATTGTAGTGGCTATGGTTATTTCTTTCAAGCTTTTACATGAACTAGAGGACAAAAACAGGCTGGTTTGCAAACAAAACACAGAACAGAAAACTAGTGACTGTGGCAGTCACAGGAAAAAAATGCAGGAAGCAGGAGTAACAGTGCTGGTTTTTACCTCTTTTGTGTCGTTTCCTGTTCAAAATGCTTTTCTGTCTTTCAGTGTTTGAATAAATGAAGCACAAAAAGATACACGAGAAGTGTTCTGAGAAATCTGTAAATAAAAGAGTGAGCTCTGCTGTTTTGCATATGATGAATTGAAAAAATCTGGACTGGCAAAAAAACCAAAACAAACAAAGCCCACTTGTTGGATGAGATGACACAAATTTTCTTAAACCACAAGTGCATTTAATACAAAAAACTAAATATTCACTCACTATATAATACTGAAGTGTTGTGTTATTAATATTGTTATAATTATCCAAACTGGGAAGAAAAGTCTCACAGAGCATTAAGATGATGAATATGATGTTGTACACGTGATAATGAAATTAAAAGAAAACTTGGTCTGCTATGTGTTGGAACATCTTCAATATGTGTTATTCATTTGATTACATGCACATTTCAAACAAAGGCACGTAATTTAATGAGCTGTTGTGATGCAAAAAATAATTACAAATAGAGAATACTCATTTGTTGGGAATTATAGCCAAAAATGGAAGATTGGATTTAGAAGCCTTAACCAAGTTACCTTGTAGGAAATCTTACTTCTGGTGGCATTTTCTTTCATTTTTCCAAGTTAGAAATTTAATTTCATGCTGTGACATTAGGCACGGTGGTGCCAGAGTCAGACTTTAACATAAGCTCTTCAATGCGTTCACAATAATGGTGTTATTATACTGATATTTTTGCAGGTGTTCTATCTTTGCCATCTTAGTTTAGCACCGACAGTGCATTTAAAGACGACGGTGGATCACCACTTCCTCTTATTGTATAAGGCTGAAGCTAAGATGTTGCAACAGTGTGTGCTGCCATGTAATTTACAACCATAATAGTTACCATAACCAAGTTGTCAACCACCCCAGATGGAAACATTCACTAAGAAATCACTAAATTTAACATGTAACAGGAACGTTTCTCCAGATGACTAGTATGTAGTTGTGTCACAGCTGAAAATTATGACATGACTACATACTGTATCCCCAGGCTGTTTTCTGTCCGGTAGCATTCATGTGACCAAAGGCTAATCTCAGCCAACGGATGATAAAATGTAAAAGTCGCAACCATTTCGAATTGTTGACTCTTTACCTATATACTTTAAAGCCCTAACCTCAATCGGCACAAAGGAATAAGGAATTGGGAGGGAAATGTAAATGTGCAAAGGCTGTTGTGAAGGCCAAATCTGCACTTGGCAGACTCTAGCTGGAGGGTTTTTGGATTAGCACCTTACACTTTACCTTTTCGAAAGTGATAAAGATGATGTCATGTTGCAGACACACATGGTGCACTTTGACGACCAAAACAGTCTAAACTAGATCTTTATTGTGATCGGCAACTGTTTGCACTTTCTGCGAATTCTGTCACGGATCGAGCTGACTGATTGCCATATTCATAACATGATCACATCATGTCTGATGGCAGTCTTTTACTGTATGCTTGCTGATCGACTCTCTGTGTTCACATACTCTATAATGATATTATAAAAAGTTGCTCCATATCTTTCTGCTTCAGTGGACAGAAAGTCAAACAAGCAGCTCTTTAACACTGCAAGTTAACCTGCAGTCGCTTCCAAGGCATTGACTGAATTTTTATCTGCAGCACTGTCTCGCAACACTAGAAGCAGCTAATTGGTGGTGCTGCTGCTTTTTTCTGACACTATTTGAGCAGAACGGAAGCAAAGAGTGGAAATAAGACCTCGCTCATTTGAGGCTGCCCTAGAAGATGCTGGACCTGTTTCTGACTGCTTTATTTATTCGTTTATTTATTTAGGTGTCTTAAGGGGCCTTTAAAAGTTGTTAAATGTTGATATGTTGGTAATAGTGGCAGTTTTAAAGATAAGGGCAACAGTGTTATTTTTAAAGAAAATAATCCATTAGCATTATGTTGGCAATGATTATATACCCTCAAAACATACAGTTTTCATATTCGATAAATTACCAGGTACTTCATAGCATAGGAAAAGGGCTTATCCATCTATCCACCTGCTGCTGTGTCATAGTCAAATGGATTTCTCAGCCTCAAGTATCCAAAAAATGGTATATGCATTAAAAATTGTGTAAATGTCCACAGTCATGGTTTGTCTGGTAGTGGCACAAAATATTTCAGTGTCAGAACATTTGCTTTTGTCCCGAGTAACATTAATATTCGACAAAATCTTCTATCAATAATGGGAGAATCGGACCATTGGGTAAAGACTTTTCCAGCACATCTAGTCATTCTTTCCTATCTGGGGAGTCAGTTGTCAGATGGCAGCACATAACTCTGCTGAACAACTGCATATCATTTCCTTACTTGAATCCTGCTTTGGATTCACAGCATATCTTTACACAGGTTTTTGCTTTTCATATATTATTAACATAGCAAACCTGGAGGCTGGCACTTTTTCCTCAACTTTGCTCATCAGTCATGTGGAGGTCGAATATGATGTAACTCTCAACCCTGAATCATCAGGTACTGTATGAGGTACTTTGAGAACAGCAGGGGTATCAATGAATGAGC
>JAPMNP010707090.1:0-10241 GCA_029874935.1 Atherina boyeri
AGTCCAGCAGTTTGCAGTGGATGTTACTCTGGATCCTGATACAGCACATCCTGATCTGGTCCTGTCCAGAGATGGAAAACAAGTGTATGACAGCGACGTGACCAAGGATCTACCAAAAACCTCCAAGAGATTTGATACCTCTGTCTGTGTCCTTGGAAGGGAGAAGTTCTCTTTGGGAATATTTTACTTTGAGGTTATGGTGAAAGACAAAACAGCCTGGGCCGTAGGAATGGTGAGAGACTCCATCAACAGGAAGGGAGGCATCAATGAGAGCCCTGGGGCTGGATTCTGGACAATTTGTTTAAGAAACAAAGTGTATGAAGCTCTTGATGACCCTTCAGTGCCTCTGCCCTTGAAGTCTCGTCTACAGAAGGTGGGGGTTTGTGTGAATTATAAAGATGGTCTGGTCTCCTTTTACAATGTGGATACTGCAGATCTTCTCTACTCCTTCACCGACTGTTGCTTCAATGGGAATCTCCTCCCATACTTCTGTCCCTATTGTAATAAGACAGGAGAAAACTCTGCTCCTCTGATCATTTGTCCACTGATTAACAAGATGAACGAGGCTGAACTGAAGACAGTCCAGCAGTTTGCAGTTGAGGTGACTCTGGATCCTGATACAGCTCATCCTAGACTCATCCTGTCTGATGATGGCAAACAAGTATGTGACGGTGATGTGACAAAAAAACTGCCAGACAACCCAGAGAGATTTAATCAATGTGTCAGTGTTTTAGGAAAGCAGAGTTTCTTGTCAGAAATAGTCTACTATGAAGTTCAGGTTGAGGGGAAAACTGACTGGACTGTAGGAGTCGCCACGCAGTCAATTTTCAGAGAGGGAGATATCACAGTGCAACCTGAAAAAGGTTTCTGGACTATTTCTTTAAGGAATGGATATAAGTACGAAGCCAACAATACTACTGCAGTACGTCTGCATCCAAGGGCACATCCTCAGAAGGTGGGAGTGTTTCTGGATTATGATGAGGGTCTGGTCTCCTTTTATAGTGTTGATACTGCAGATCTTCTCTACTCCTTTACTGGCTGCTGCTTCGTTGAGAAACTCCTGCCATACTTCTGTCCCTGTATGAATGATGGTGGCTCGAACTCTGCCCCCCTGATTATTACTCCTGTTCGTCAATGATTAGACTAATTCATCAGTTGTTTCAAGACTCTATGCCTATGAACAGCTGTTTTCTCATCTTTAGATGAAAAGTCCTCAGGTTAGCTTGTAATGTGCCAAAAAAATTGTCACTGTGGTTTTAACCACAAATAATAACAATAATAACTCAAAGGGACATTGGATAACTTTATCTCACGAAAGAGCATGTAAGGACCACATTGGTCCACAGTGTAAATTGTTGTAGTTTAAAAATAAAAGCTCAAATTTTTTACATTTTTAAAGTTTTCTCTTCTTTGTTTCCTACATAAATACAGCTTGAATTCAGATTTGTCAACACTCAACAGGTCAATGTGCTTGACGGGGTCCGGTTTGGTGGACTCAGGATCAGAGCCCCGCTTTTTGCAGATGTTGTATTCATGTTTCCTTCTTCGGGCCACAATTTTCAACTCTCACTGGAGCAATTCGCAGCTCAATGTAGAACGACTAGGATTAAGATCACCACCTCAAAATCCGAGACCATGGCCCTCAGCCAAAAAAGGGTGGAGTGTCCTCTCTCTGTCTGGAATCAGATCCTCCCCAAAGTGGAGGAGTTCAAGTTTCTCGGGGATTTGAGCACAACAGTTAGAACAATTGAGTGTGAGATTGAAAGATGGATCGGTGTGGTGTCCACAGTGATGTGGGCTTTGTATCATTCTGTCATCATGAAGAAGGAGCTGAGCCAATAGGCAAAGCTCTCGACTTTCCAGTCGATCTAAATTCCTACCCTCACCTATGGTCATGAGCTGTGGGTAGTAACCAAATAGATGAGAATGTGAATACAAGCAGCTGAAATTAGTTTCCTCTGTAGGGTGTCTGGGCCTCTCCCTTAGAGATAGGGTGAGAAGCTTGATTATTCAGGAAGGACTCTAAGTAGAACCTCTTTTCCTTAACATCAGGAAGAGCCAGAAGAGGTGGTACAAGTATCTGGTTCGGATGTCTCCAGGACGCTTCCCTGGTGAGGTGTTCTGGGTACATCCCAGCAGGTGGGGCCCAGAGGAAGACCTAGGGCTTGCTGGAGGGATCACATCCCTTGCCCGTATGAGGTGAGCCATTATCAGTAGAAAATGGATGGATAGATCTATCGACATTCTTCATCAGCACATTGATGTTGTACAACTCAATACTTATTCCAAAGTTACGACATCCAACTTCGACATTCTACTAATGTGTACTTGCCAAAAATGCCAATGAAAAGGCAGGAGGGGTTCATGGGCATTTGTGATTTTGTTCCAACTATGTGAGATTGATTGTTCGTTCGAGAACTGTCCATATTAATTCTCTTCCACACTTGATTCCTTATTTTTCTACTTTGTTCTCACTGATTTATGTTTGAGTTTAGGTCTTAGAAGTACTTAATAGGAATGGGATAAAAAAATCTACTTTTAGTCAGTGGAGGGCAATGGGTACCCACACTACTCTTTTCCTTGATGAGATGGCTAATCACTGCTGTATGATCCAGACAACCAGAATATCCCGGGACTCCTCCTTTTTTATGCAGGGGTTGATAAACTCATTGATGATCAGGTAGTTGGAGAAGTAGGAAGGTCAGTCATCTTTTTAGTTAACTGACTGCTTATTTGTTTTCTGCTCGTTGTCACTGTTATGAATGTGAAGGAGGTTGCGGAGGGTCCCGAGCAAAACATATCCATAGCTCAACCGAATTTTTCCCATTGATCGTCATGTTGTGCTTTGCTGCCCATTCATCCAGGCTTTGTGCCTCCAGGTGCATTGACGTGTCTGTCTTGATGTCACATATGGGGACTGCTCTCGACAGCCTGATGTCATTTGCATGTCGCAAATCAAGGGTGTCCTCAAACACAGCATCCCGGATGGCCATATAAAGGAGGAAGACTTATGGGGAAACTACCCCCCCTTGTGGCACTCCAGATCCAGTGAACTTCAATCCTGGGATTGTACGTCCCATTTGTCACCACTCTTTATCTTCTCTCTGTGATGTAACCATGTATCCAGGCTGTCAGAGATGGGCACAATTTTAGGTCCAGTATGTTTATCATCAGGATCCTGTTGCTTGGTGCCTGTACACTGGGGTTTACACCGGTGGATGAGAGGATAGCCTCCCTCCGCCTACAGGTGGGGTCCTGACTGTTGTCCGTGCTTATGCACCGAACAGCAGCTCAGAGTACCCACCCTTTTTGGAGTCCTTGGAGGGAGTGTTGGAGAGCACCCCTTCTGGGGACTCCCTTGTTATTCTGGGGGACTTCAATGCTCACGTCAATGACAGTGAGACCTGGAGGGGCGTGATTGGGAGGAACAGCCCCCCCTGATCAACACTGTGTTCAGTGGAGATGGGGGGCTGCTGACCTCGACTCGGGGCGTTGTGGGTTGGTGGAGGGAATACTTCGAAGACCTCCTTAATCCCACCAACATGTCTTCCAAGGAGGAAGCAGAGTTTGGGGACCAAGGGGTGGATTCTCCTATCACTGGGGTCAAGGTCGCTGAGGTGGTTAAAAATCTCCTTGGTAGGCAGGCCCCGGGGGTGAACGAGATCCACCCGGGGTTCCTTAAGGGTCTGGATGCTGTGGGGCTGTCTTGGCTAACACACCTCTGCAGCATTGCGTGGAAATTGGGGGCAGTTGGACTGGCAAACTGGGGTGGTGGTCTCCCTCTTAAAAAAGGGGGACCGGAGGGTGTGCTCCAACTACAGGGGGATCACACTCCTCAGCCTCCTAGGTAATGTCTGATCAGTTTTCCTGGAGAGGAGGGTCCGTCGGATAGTCGAACCTCGGATTGAGGAGGAGCAGTGTGGTTTTTGTCTCGCCGTGGAACAGTTGACCAGCTCTACACCTTCTTTAGGGTCCTGGGAGTTCGCCCAACCAGTCTCAATGTACTTTGTGGACTTGGAGAAGGTGTTTCCAGGGACAGGGACTATTGTGGGGGGTGCTTCGGGAGTATGGAGTACCGTACCCCCTTGTACGAGCTGTTCGGTCCCTGTAAGACCAGTGTTGAAGCTTGGTCCGGGTTGCCAGCTGTAAGTTGGACTTGTTTCCGGTCAGGGTTGGACTCCACCAAGGCTGGCCTTTGTCAATGATTCTGTCCATAACTTTTATGCATAGAATTTCCAGACTTAGCCAAGGTGTCGAGGGGATCTGGTTTGGTGACCAAAGGATTGGGTCTCTGCTCTTTGCAGATGATGTGGTTCTGTTGGCTTCATCAGACCGTGATCTCCAGCTCTCAATGGAGCAATTCGCAGCCGAGTGTTAAGCGGTTAGGATGAGAATCAGCACCTCCAAATCTGAGACCATGGTCCTCAGCCGGAAAAAGGTAGGGTGTTATTTCTGGGTCAGGTGTGAGGTTCTGCCCCCAGGTGGAGGAATTCAAGTATCTCGGGGCTTCGTTCATGAGTGAGGGAAGGATGGAACGGGAGATCGGCAGGCGTACCGGTGCAGCGTCTGCAGTGATGCAGACTCTGCTTCGGTCTGTCGTGATTAAGAAGGAGCTGAGCCAAAAGACGAAGCTCTCGATTTACCAGTCCGTCTACGTTCCTACCCTCATCTATGGTCACGAGCTGTGGGTAATGCCCGAAAGAAAGAGATTGCGAAAACAAGCAGCCGAAATGAGTTTCCTCTGCAGGGTGGCCGGGCTCTCCATTAGAGATAGGGTGAGAAGCTCCTGTACCGGGAGGGGCTCATAGTAGAGTCGCTGCTCCTCCGTATCGAGAGGAGCCAGATGAGGTGGCTCGGGCATCTGGTCAGAATGCCTCCTGGACGCCTCCCTGGGGAGGTTTTCCAGGCACGTCCCATAGGGAGGAGGCCCCGGGGATGGCCCAGGACACGCCAGAGGGACAATCCTTCCGGATGAGCTGGTAGATGTGGTCGGGGAGAGGGAAGTTTGGGTGTCCCTCCTTTGGCTGCTGCCCCTCGACCCGACCTCGGATAAGCGGCAGAAAATGGATAGATGGATGGATATTTCATGTAGAACTCAAGAGTGAAAATTCAATAAAATAAAAGGAAGACTGTTTTTTTCTTTAATAATAGTGCCGTTGGACGACAGTCATCTCAAGGCACTTTAAAGATACAATTCGATCAAATCATAATTCAACTCTATTCATCATAGCCTAATTATAATCATATATTATAATCCATTATCTACATTAGTCAAATTTATAATATTTGTGTTCATATAAAGCCAACATGAAAAATTATTAGCCTATATAAGGAAATAAACCGCATGCCATGCCCTCGTTAATGAAGTTTAAAAAAAGAATACGAGTTAAATTATATTTTAAATCTAATCAAACATTCAAATTGCTCAATGCAATCAAGATTGTCTTTTAACCGGTGCTGGAAATGAAAAATCCTGAAACATTTGCAAGTCATGTCTTTGTGACTGATTAAACAGTTTATTGAAATTAATACTTAGAAAATGCACAAATCAAAAAAAGCATCAATGCTCATCTTTTTTAAGATTTTATCCAAATTCTTTTTCCATGTAGGTAATTATTTACTTTAACAAAAACACTGACATAATTTCAGTCAATAAACAAAATAGAACACCTTCAGTAACTTTTCTATCATTTAACATGATACTTAATATCCTCCGTTCTCAACGAGCCTGATTCAGCTGAACCTGCAGAGATCCTAAACTCTTGAGTCCACTGGAAACACCAGAAACATAAAACTTGAAGCAGAGGTATGAGCAGACCAGTGCGGCTTCAGTATTCTCTGTTGAAACGTTTGTTGACATTAGCGACAGCAATGTAGACGGTGAGGCTAATGAGGAAGAACTGCTTCTGTTCCTTCAGCCAGACCAGCATCATCTTCACCTCCCCATCGGGATTCTGGTACTCCATCATAAAGTGATCGCCCTTGTAGTCACAAGACAGCACTTTCTTCGCCCTCGTGATGTAAACAGGTGAGCTGACGCACCAGAAGGGTTTCTGGGACTCATCCAGAAGAGTCAGAGTCATGATGCAGCAGTTCTACACGACGCGGGAGAGACAATTCAGAACTGAAAAAACAGCGAGGCCCGAGCTCTTCCTCACCGGCCGAGTCAAGGCTGATCTCATCTCTTTGTCATGAGTAAAAACCTCTGCAACCGCTTTAAACTGTAAACTCAGACCTGAGAAGCAGCTTTGTTCTATAGATTCTTTTGTCATTTAGATTAAATGTCAAATTCAAACTTTACAGTGAACAAATCCAACAACAAAGCATTGACACTTCTTTAGGAGCAGCAAAACACTAAATAATATTAAATATACTACATTCTTCTACTCTCTATAAGAACCCCCAGTTTTAAGCAGCAAGAGGAGTTCTGAGGTCATTACCGAATTAAAAATCACAGAAAGGGTCATTTTCTGTTGATAGACGTACCTCTATGGCGCCCTCCAGTGCCTCGCTCTTCCAGGGCAGCTTGATGCTTCCAGACAGTGATCTGTGCTGTGACAGGTTGGTCCGGTTAATGACCTTCAGCTCCACAAGTCCGCGCTGGATGTGGACTGATCACAAAATGCAGGACTGTTATGTTTCAGTCACATAAAAATTCAGGATGATAATCAAAAAGGTTAGACAGTCAAAATCACACCAAAAATCTGCCTTTACATTTTGCAAAGATCTCAGGAAACAAACTCTAAGGACAGTGGGTTTTACTGAGATTCAGCTGAACTAACAATATTCTAATGACAAAATGTACCTAATGACAGCCCGGCCACCCTGCTGAGGGAACTCATTTCGGCCGCTTGTATTTGCGATCTCGGTCAAGCCAGATGTTCAAGTTACAATTTAGTTAACCTACATATATTCATCTCCAGTTATATTTTATACTGATGTTTCAGTTAAGAGACAGAAACTAGAAGAGCTTATATTTGTGCAGAGGGGTGGTGTGTGTGTGTGCGCGCTGTGTGAGTGTGATAATGCGTGTGGATAGAAAGTATCATCAGAAAATACGTGGGTGTGTGAAGATTTTATTATACTTAATTGTTTTAATCTTGTAAAGCACTTTGTGCTACTTTTGTAGGAAAAGTGCTATATAAATAAAGTTTGATTTGATTTGATAACACTATCCACAACATTTAAAACCCACTACATCCACAGCATTTTGACAAACAGTGATGAAATCGCTTGTTACACAAAATATGTCAAAATCCAGAAAAACTAGAAATAAATAAAGCAAAACTGGAAGAAAACTCAAATTATATTCATGGAAAATTACTACAAACAATTAAATTAAAATTAGATTAGATCAAATTACGTAAATTCAACTTAAATCAAAATCAACTTAATATGTTAAAATAAAATAATTAAAAGTCAAATTAAACTAAAATTAAAATTACATTGAAATAACATAAAATAGACAAATAAAATAAAATAAAATCAAAATATGAGATTAAACTAGTGGTTCTCAACTTGGGAGCATTTCATGAAATTTTATATTGGCGATGCTAATCAACCATTTTTTGTCCCATTTTTCCAAATGAGAATCAACAAGGAAATTGATAAAGAACCGAATCGTTAAGCAGAATCGAAATTGGAATTGGAATCGTAAAAATCTTATCAATTCCCATCCCTGATGGTGTTTTAATTTATTGTTTTGAGTTCTGTTTTAATTTCTTTATTGATAACTTTTAGTGTCTTAGGCTCCCCAATGCAGTTAGTGAGGGTTATGACTTAACTTTGAAAGGAATTATTTTATGCTACCATATTTTAATGTATGATTACATGTGCAAATGTTTGCATGTTTTGTTTGTGTTTTGTGTTTGTGTGTGACTCTCGGGTCTGGGATTTGGGGAATGGTTGGGTAAAGGTGGGTTTCTGGTATTTTTGTCCTTTTTAAATGTAAAGCACTTTGAGTTACACTTTATGTATGAGAAAGTGCTCTATAAATAAAGATTGATTGATTGATTGATTGATTGATTGATTGATTGATTGATTGATGTTAACATGGTAACCACATGTAAACAACTGTATATTTTGGACCAGTCAAAATTGATAAAACAATTATTTATATACAATCATTTATATACAAATTACAGTAATTATAATAAATACTTTTATTGCACCCCTCTAGGCGATCTGTGGATGTATTATTTTTTGAAAAATGTATTCTTTAGATGAAGAGTTGTAGCTATGACTTTTAAATAAAAACAACACAAAAATAAATTAAAAAACAATCCATCATCTGCTGATCTTGGTGCAATCAGATTACCTGCGCAGCTGGACAGCTGGCAAAAGTGTCCCGACATGATTTCAGTGCCGGTGTTGTGCAGGACAAAGTGCAAAGAGTAGCCATGGAGACCCAACTCAGGGTCCAAGTCATCAGCAGGTGGAGGGTCCTCGGGCTCAGGGTACGGGCTGCAGGACACGGGGCATGGAAGCATAACTAGAATATATGGAGGTCTTACTTAAATAAAGATCCAGCATGATGGACAAAAAATCTATAAATCAAAATTAGCAAACAAAATTTAAATATTTCTATAAAAATGTTACTGCAAGTGAAATAAATGATGTGGGTTTTTTTTTTTATAAGAAATAGAAGAGACTTGTTTCAGAAGGTGATGGCTGCTGGCAGGAATGATTTCCTGTATCTCTCTGTCTTGCAGCTACTTGAAGAAGTCTGACTGAAAAAACACTGCACAATCACTGTGTTGTGTAACCAATACATAGAATTAACCACCATGTTCAGCAGGTTGTAAAGCTTCCTTTTTTAGGACAATCTGCTCGAGAGTTGTTCCCAGAACAGAACCACAACTTCTTCATCAATTCGTTCAGTTTCAATTAATTTCAAGCTTCTGCAGATCCAGACCTCAGGGAACCCTAACCCTATCATTAATTTCTATTTCCCGCCTTCTTTTTCTGAGCTGATGTCTTTTTGTGCCGATGTTCTGCCAGGGGAGAGGCCTGGTCCCGCTCCTGGTTCTACCCTGCTGGATTAATTTCCAGTTAAAAAAGTCTTCCTGTCAACCTGTACTAAGCTGCATTTGAATACTTTTCTATTCTAAAGTTCAAATCTGCACTGCGTCTTTTAAGCTTGAATCTTTATTTTTGCTTTTTCTAAATTATTGTTTTTAATTTCAAAAAATGCCTTTTAATCTTTTATTTTTTCAAAAAGGTCCCATATTATGAATTTTTCACCCCATCTAGTGCAGTTCAGCTGCTGCGTGACCCCATAATTTCCCTCCTCTCTCTTCGTCTGAATGGGCGGGGCTCATTGACTGTATAATATAATGGACAGACGTTCCGCCTCGTTTGTTTAAAATAGAATTGAAGCCAAATGTGAGGTTGGAGCTGAGATGGGGGCTGCGAGTGGGAAAGCGGATGACTGACACCTAGCTCCCTGTAGCTAAGAACTAAACCGGAGCTAATGGGAGCTAACACACATAGACAAGCTAAAGCTAAGGCACGGGTGTTAGCCAACAAAAATCTACGATTGTGATTCTTTGCTCCCCTCTGCCTCCCCTTGCAGCCAGATTTCGCTGCAAATTTGTTTTTGTCAATCAAAAGGACACACCCCTTATTATATGTATTTTCAAGATTAAAATAACATCTAAACTGATGTTCTAAAAAAAATCCACCCTTCACAGTTATCACGAAGGTAAACCTGACTTATTAAACCTAAAATGGATGTTTGTACCAGGCTTTAAACATGTTTATTTCTGCTGTGAAGTTGGCCTTTTTAACATGGGAGTCTATGGGGATAACTTTGTTTTGGAACCCCTAGTGGAGGAGGGGCTGACCTACAATTTTTAGCACTTCCGCATTAGCTTAAATTTTCACAGCCGGAAGTTGCCCCTTGGCGGTGCTGCTGAAGGAGCTGAGCAGCTGCTGGCTCTGCCCTTCACTCCAAAGTATCTTCCTGGAGAAGGACCAGGTTTTCCAGTCCTCTATGTTCACCAGGTTACTAAATGTTGTTCTTTTTTGATAGATCATCTAATTAATTGGTCACAAACAGTTGCTGAAGAGGAACTGAATTAATATTGTAAAAATGTATTTTCCCGGGTTCGATTCCCGCCGGGGACACTGTGGGTGCTGAGGGTGTGTTCGTTCCTCCGCATCGTCGGCACCCACACCCTGGGTGGGGTTGGCGAAAGGGCCTTTCTGTGTGGAGTTTGCATGTTCTCTCCGTGTTCCCT
>JAPMNP010707109.1:0-10091 GCA_029874935.1 Atherina boyeri
AGTAGTAGTAGTAGTAGTAGTAGTAGATTAATCAGATAATCGACCATGTCACAACAGAAGTTAAAGTCTAATTTCCTTTGGAACAGGTTTATTCTTCGCCCAGTCATTAAAAATAAACAGCCTGAATTTACTAATTTGATTTACATGACGGCACATCATAACTGCTTCCTGCGTTGTACACACACACACACACACACGCACACACGCACACACAAACACACACACACAGGTGATGCCACTGCCATCACCAGACAGAGAGCGCATGTTGGAAAACATGTCGACCAGCTGAAAACAAGCCAATAAAACAATCTTTTTTTTTTATTCTGCCAGTGAGGAGCAGCCGGAGTAACCATGTTACGCCGAAAACGTCATGCCCATTGTGGGAATGCGCACATCTTATAAAAGGTTCATGGTAGAAATTTCTGAGTCGAATCACGGCTTAAAATCGATTCAATGTTATTTGTTCGTTTTATCAATCTCAACGCCTTATCTGAGATCTGAACTTTAAGATTATTTATGAATGAAACAGTCTTCATCAGGATATTTAAAAAAATGTCACTTTTTTTCACCATGAGTGTTTTTATCACAGCATCTTTGGCTGTGAACCAGGAGGAAACACTGACCGGTAAATGCAGACAACAATCTTTAGACTATAGTATTTCAGAAACATGTAGACACGCAAGATCAGATCAATTCAATTTTCTGATAAGACTTCAACAATTTATACTGATACTATTAAGAACCTCTCAGATAATGAACTGGAGGAAGTGTCAATGAGTGATATGTAGCCTCATCTTTTATGTCTTTAGTTCTACTCTGTTATATTGTTGGAGAAGAAATGTTGGCAGACATCAACAATATGGCACACAAAATTCATAAAGATGCTTACAATGATTTATACCACATTCAAGAATAATTTACTAATTATTAGTTTAAAACGTCTTTAATGTTCTTATTTAAAAGTGGAGAACCGCAAAATCTAAAAAAAACAAAAACATGTTGAAACTAACAGACTTAAAATCAATTATCTGCAGTTTTTTAACCTTGCATCAGGAGAGAAACACAGCTGGCATAAAACAAGAATTGTTGTGTATGCACCACATGCCTCAAACCAAACCCTTTGTCATTAACAACAAATACAAAAAAAGCCAATGCCATGAATGTAATTCACAACCTTAATCCCCTTCCTTAAATTAGCAGCCGGATAAAAAGATACTGCTGCTGTCAGGCTGCCAGCAGCTTTACAACATGCCATAAAACATGAGGGAGGGAGGGAGGGAGGGGGTTTGGTGTTGCTTAAACCCCACCAGAACCCACGGCCGCTGCCTGGGACACACTTTTACAACAGCAAGCAAATTGAGAGTAGTGATTTTCCTATAAAAGCCCTCAAGAACAGGAGAGCCTGGAGCCTGGAGAGTTTAATGAGAAGGTTTGATGGCTACCCCTGTCAAACAGACCGACTTCCCTGCCAAACACTGTGCTCTCATTTTATTTGTGAGTGTGCTCGAGTAACTGATTAAACATCCCAGGACTCCTTGGATGCGCTGCCAGTGGTCCCCTCGCTGCCTCCAAGTGCCACGGTTGTAAAACCTGACTTGACAGCGGTCTCGTAAAGCAGACATAATGCTGTCATAAACATGTCACGACACCTGTCATAAACATTAATGACTGTTTATGAATGACGATGATGAATCGCAGTGCTCAAGCTTTTCTGGAAGCTGTACAGCAGGTTATGGCTGGAGAAACACAAATCTGTGCTATGATCCCTACTTTGGCAGGCCACTCAAAACAACTGAGCCTTGTAGGATGGAGTCCAGCCGAGTCAAAGCAAAGTTATCAAGTTCAGAGCGGAGGGGTTGTTCTCCAATATATCATGAGCCCTAATCCGTTCATTTCTAGATAAACTGAGAGTAAATGATTCATCATCATTTACTCTCGATCACGTGACCTGCCGTTGTGTTGGCTTTGAACACCTTTGCAGATCTGAGCGGCAGACAGCATGTGTGCAGCTGATGGAAACATGTTCTGCAAAATCAGAGGCTTGGCGCTCAGCACGGAGCTCAGGAACAGATAGCTGTAATCCCATTTTCCCAGCAGGCGGGCCAACATGCCTGCCTGTGGTACTTAGAGATAAACATCATTGTGCACTCTGAGTGACCCTGCACACACCTGCTGAGGCAGGCTCAAACACACACACACACATTCATGCAGGTGCAAAGACAGCAAAGACTGCTTTATGTGCTTTGTCAAAATATGAATTATGGAACATGGCGTGACAGTTTGTATTTAAGTGATGTCAGCAGATCCAATAAGGCTATGAAGAACAGATGTATGTGAGCTTTATATACTTTGTGTGCTGCGCTGTCAGACATCCCTAAGGGGACAGTCTAAGACAAATGTGTTGGTAATTTACAAGTGTGCTTAAATACCCATTATTCTTTTCTCTGCGAGCTCTCTCAGGATCTGCTGCGCTCATTTATCATCTGCTACACAGCGGCATGCACACATATAAAAGCAGAAAGAAAAATGAGGGGCTGTTGCTGTTCAGATTGCGTCAGACAGGAAGTTTTAAAGGATCATTTCAACCTATTATGACTTTTTGTGTTACTACGATAGCTGTCACCACCATTGATGTTGCTGGTAAAAGCTGGGGTGTGCCAACATATTGTTGGAGCAGTTTGATGGGGTAAGAAACACAAGCCGGATATGAGCCAATACAACTTAGAACATAAGATAATATAACATAATAATGGAGATGGGGAAGCAAAGGAATATAGGCTATATCTGGGCTCACTGCTGTCCAGTTATGTTTGGCATATTTGGTAGTTTTGGGCACTTGGCTTGTTTAGCGAGGCCCGGGACTTGTTGTTAGGAGCCATATGTAAGATTGTGGCCGAAACTGGTACTGAAATCGTGTGAAGCCGTAGCCTATGTAAGAAATTGCTAAAAATGGCCAAAATAAGTCAACAAAAATATACACAGAAGTTCTGGATACTTTAGAACCCTCCACCTCCCCCTGATTGGGAGATTTCTTCAAATATCGGCACAAAATGTGAACAACATTTAGGGGCTGCAAATCCATTTTTTAAATGAGAATATCCTGAATAAAATTAAGGTTGTCAGTGATATAAGTATTTGAAATTAACATAATTTTTTGATGTCTTGTAACATATTAGCACCATTTAATGATAACTTAAAGAGGGTACATGTAACATTTTTCCCAAAATAAACGTATCATTAGCATTTTTATGTGACCATTTATGACTCAAACATCTTCTGACACCCTGTCGGCTCACCGCAGTGCGCCTATAAGCCTGGAGCGGATTTTTCCTTGTTTCTATCGGGTACAAATTTTCCCGCGCTGCTTCTGCGGATGTGACGTCAAAGCGAGTTCCTGTTAAGCGTTTCAGAACCCGATGCCGCCACGGGTAGTAAACAATAAGCCTAAACTCACAAGCAGAGTCTATATTTCATCGCAAAGGATTGTGAGAATACACAGAGCGACCCAGCACAACTCAGACTTCTGTTTTTCAGTTAAAAGTGTCAGACGCGACTTGAAATTTCAGGAAACTGCATGCAGCCTCTTTAAAATAAAGATGATACATAATTCTTACATACTGTATGGCTCCTTTAAAACTCTGACTTCTTCTGGCTTGTTTTGATGGCATGCTGACATTCATTATGTAAATTCCTGGGGCATTCTAAGCCTGAGAAAGTGTATTTTACAACTTTTTTTTTACATCCCAGCGCATCACTTTACAGGAGCATTTCGCTTTACACACCAGTGACTGGATATCAATACACTGGTCATTTTGAATGGCTGGTTCAGCAAAGAAGACATCATCGGAGAAAGCGAGAAAAAGAAAGAGAAAAGGACAGAGCAAGAGACAACACAAAAGTCAACCTTGGATTTACTTTCACTGGCTGGAGAGAGATCAGAGAAGAGACAGGATGCAAGACAGGTGCTGAATTAGCCGTCGTTAGCAGCAGCCAAATGTATGTCTTTAATATCAGCAAAAAACAAAACCGATTCATTTTCAGCTTCTAAACTATTCTGAGCTATGATTCTGATCTGCTAAATGTGGTCATAATAATGTCAGTGTCCTGAAAAGGCAAGCTGATGGACCTAAAGGCCAACAAGTTCAGTAAAAATAAAAAGGTTTTTTTTTAAAAGAAATCTTAGTTAAGAAAAGGGGCGGCATAAAACCAAAACATTCCAAGCAAACAAATCAAATCAATAGAGGGAACAACAGGAAAATAAATGCAAATTACTAGGTTTGTATTATTTTTGATAGATCATTTAAAAGATGTAAATGACAAAACGGTGAATTAAACGACAAACAATTTAAATACTGTTGATACTCAAAGTGTTTCATATAAATTGTTTGTTTTTTGTTGTTTTTGCCTGTTTCAAAGACTGAATACAGAAGTCTGGTTGTGACTGTCCTGGCAAAGATTAAAGAGATGAAACTCAGCAACTGTTTCAGGTTTCGGGCTTGGACAGATTCACATGATTAAACAGCTTCTTCTCAGACATGAGATTCCTGATAATCACAGAGCTGAAATACTTCCTGACAACCTCACCATCTTCTTGTAGATGTACACCACAGTTATTTTTGTTCTTCATGATGTTTGTTTCCAATTATGAAAACTACTTTGTCAACTAAATTACAACCACTAGCAGCATAGCCCATACAGACTCTCTGGCAACGCGATACAACTTAGTTTAAAAGGTATGGCGGAGGATTTTTCCAAATTTCAGGAAAGAACCGCCCTCTCCACGGCCCAGTTATCCTCGTGCACGTTCTGTTTACTCGTTGCTGTTGGCAACGGGGAGGGAGGGTCTGGACACAAAGATAAGACCGTCGCTTGGATGCAATTGACAAAATAAATAAACAAATCTTCTCTGGAAAGTTACAATATAGACATAGATAACTTCTAAAAGTAATCTGAAATGCATTTCTCCAAATAGCATGCCGAACTTTGCAATAATGTATTAATTTTGACAGCCCAAAGATTATTTGATACATGTATATTTTTTCCACACTGATCTAGCGACCCCCTGAAACGATCTTATGACCTCGATTGGGGTCCCGACCCCAATTTTGGGAACCACTGGTCTAGATGATCCACCCAGAAGAAAAACATCCTCTGCCATACCTTTAAGCACTTTAAACCAGTCAATGGAAATGTGTCTAAATTCAGATTATTTGTTTGGAAATTGTTCAGAGATATGCTTCACATTTTTTATTGAAAACGTCAGAAAGCGACAAAATTGCTACCGTTCCTGTTTTTGAGAATCCTTCTCAGATTCGTGCATGTATGGCTGAATTACCCTAGTTATAAAACTGGACTATGGGTAATTAAGCAAGACAGGGAAGGCTGTTATCTACAGTTTGGCAGTCACATTGGCGCATGGAACCCCCCTTTATTGAACAAGAAGAAAGAAAAAAAGCTATGGGTGTAGCCAAGCGATTTCGAGAAGAAAAAAAAAACAGAAACAAAGATGAGTTTTTAAAAGATTAATAACTTCTGGACCACCACTCTCCTACCTCTGTTCAACAAACATCCCCAATGGTATTAAGTGTTTTCGCAACTGTGCGGCAAGCAAAATGAAATGTCTTATGGTGTAAAAATGTGGCAACAGAAAACACTTGCTGGTGCATCAATCAAAGTGCGATGACACCGGGGATGGCGCTGTTTATAGCGAGGTTACAGTAAATCACACGGTGACGGTTTAATCCCACGGAGAGTTTACAGGAAGAGAGAGGATTCAATTTCTTTGCAAGCCTGAGCAAACGTATGCAAATACTACACAGGCGGGGATATGCTGAGAGCCTGCACAGACGCAGCATGGAGGCGGGGGTTGTTTTCTCTGGGGTCTCACACCTTTCATGCTGCTCAAAGAGATTACATTTCAAAAAAATGCCACAGACAAGACAGACAGGATAATCAATCACGTGAGTTCAAAACACACACACACACACACACACACACATACACNCACACACACAGAGAGAGACGCGTGCACGCTCATCATGTCTGCTGGCTGTGTCTGTTTTCAGGAGTCATAAATCAATGCTGGGCTGTCAGAGCCTAACATGAGCAGGAGAGAGAAATGGAGCGGCGGTACAGTCAGCTCCACGCTCTGCTACACTCTCCCCAGCTCTGTATGAGCGCCAGGCCAAAAGACAGAGGACAGATAATGCTAGGTGATCCTCTGTGTGTGCGTGTGTCCTTGTAGCTGGCCACTGTGGCAGACAGCAACCTCATTAATGTAACACAGCAGCGTTGGCTCATAGGTGACCTCATTATTCTCCTCTCCAATCTCCCGGATAACATAGTGTTCCCTCTATTACCCGCACCTGCCCTCTATTCAAGTGTGTGTCTCGTGTTTTCACAGTCATGAATCAGCACTACAAGCCAGCGTCACACCGTTCTGATAGCAGCTCCCTCTGCTTACCTCAGTAATTATAACACCCAGGCTCATATTACCGCTGTAAATCTCTCCTGAAAATTCCAGGAAAGAAGCGTCACAGCTCCAGGAAAACACAGGTAAACAAGGAGGAGCAGGGTAGAGATGATGCGAAACAACGTGAAGATTACTACTTTAATTACACATGTTTAGAATTCCCCATCCAACACTGCTTGAGTAGTTGTTTATTTCATTTTTTTTAAGAAAAGAAAAACATTTCTGTTTCACTGATCAAGACTGGGGATGTCATCACAGCAAACAGTTTCGTACTTATGAGTATCAGTTTTCAGGGAGTGCCAACGACATAAAGTAGAAATATTTTAGTTTGAGTCAGATGATGAATGGAAATTATTCGCCAAGAAAGCACTTTTTTCACATTTATTACTGAATTAGGTAACATCACAAACATCTCAAAGTAGGCATCCGGATCAAAACAAACGATAATGAGCTTCAGTTAACTTTATAAAAACAGCATGTAATAAAAGTGTTCATGAATGTCAGTTATTCTTTCTGAGTTGTAACAAGCCTGATCTTGAAGAAATAAGTAAAAGTAGCTGTTAATGCCCGTTCAATTAGTAGTAATTACAAGCCAGCCCTGCACAGAGCAGCCTTTGTTATCATGGTTACCAGTGTGATAAGCCAGTAAACAAACCCACATCTTTTTTTTTTTCTTTTTTTTTAAAAAGCTAAAGATTTTGCATCTACCTCCATCACAAATCTGCTTTTCTTAACCAAAATAAATGCAAAGAAACATTTTCAAGTGTGGCTTATGGCTTAACTAACAGTGGCATTTAAAGGAAAAGTACCTTTTTTTAATCTGGACCTTATTTATAGCATAAAATACGTTCATAAACTCACCCGGACCATTTTGGAGTAACTTGAAGTCTATCGGGAGATATTTAGTAAGATTCTTCCTCACCTGTGGTTTTCTGAAACTTTAGTAAGATTCTTTCTGTTTTCCTGAGACCACAGAAAAAGAAGAATCTCACTACAGCTTTTAAAAAGCCCTGGATGACAACAAAGCCGCTCTGAAGGCACAGAGGGACAGTACAGAAACTAATAACTAAACACTGGTGAAACAAAGGCATCTTGTGGTAGATAATGTCTTATTAGAGGCTGAAATTACATTGCCCCGACCACTTTCACTGTATGGATATGTACGCCAGCGTGATGGATCTAAATATCTTCCGATAGACTTCAAGTTACTCCAAAATTGTCTGAGTGAGTTTATGAATGTATTTCATGCTATAAATAAGGTCCAGGTAAAAAAAAATCTACTTTTCCTTTAATAATTAAGCAAATAATGGTCACACATGTAACATGAACCCCAGTCTCCTGGGTTTAAGTCCTACATTTTGGTCTAGCCTTGATCATCATTTCTTATGGTAGCCTTTAATCTGGACTTTTGCCTTCTACTACTACTACTATACTACAACTTTAGGAAAATGTGTATGATCACAAGTTAACTAACACGTTTATTTTTCTCTGTGTTGTAGTTTTAAATCCTGTTTACTGTTGTGCAACGATGGCTGCACCATTCATTTTTGTATAGTCTGTATATAAAACGTAATATGACGAATTAATTTGTTCGCTTCTGCAAAGTTGTCCCTTTTATTCACTAAATGCAATTTCCCATTCATAAAAAGGTCAAACTTTCAGAAAAACAAACAAACTGATTAACAAGAGTTAGGGAGAAGTTTACAATCTGTTAGCTTAATATAAGTGCTAAAGGCACTGATCAAAACAAGAAACTATCTGGTTTGTCGTTGGTTGGATGGAGTTTGACATTCAAGATCTCACTGTGAAGGTCCTCAAAACTGATCTCCCCGGTGTTAATTTTAAGCCAGCTATTTGGAGGCGAGCAACTACCTGGTGAAGTTGATGAGGCTGTATGGTTGCGGATTTTAGTGTTTAAAGAATATACAAGCAGATTAATAAATTAAGCTTAAATAAGTTTCCTCTTAGAAATATAGTTTAAAAGATTCATTTTTATAAGGACAGTTGTATTGTTCTTAGTGGTAGACAACTCTCATATCTACAAAGGCTCTGCACATGACTCTGTGTAGTTCTCAGTGTGAGGAAATATTTTTGTAATACGGGGGAAATAGCTTTAACAGTGCCGAAAAACAGCCCAATGTGTGAGCTTTTTGGTTGTTTTTTTTCCCTCTCTCTCTCTTTTTTTCTTTTAATGCAAAACATTCAAGTGCAGCGCTGTCTGAATAAGTACATGTTTGAGCTGTCAGGGCTGTGATGTGCACAGCTGAGAGCCGTTGTAAGGAGATCTGCTGCTGATGATGGTGATGATAGTGTGGCTTATTGGCCTGTAACTCTGCTGTCTGCTGTAATAGAAGCGCTGACAGATACAGACCACCCACTTGCCTCTGGCCACAATACATTCATCATACTGTTAAACCCCCCCCAAGCCAACATCTCAGCCTGAGGCTAGAAAAATATATACAGAACATACAATCTGCGCATTACACTTTTAAAGCAAGGGATGTTATAGATTTCCAGGATGGCTTGAACAATAAAGTATCATGATTTCAACTATTTGGTTCATAGTGAGGAGTTAACCACAGCGCAGCAGGCCAGAGCTGTGGTATGAATTGTGGACAGGAGAAAAGAGGTGCCGTCACGCTCATTCCTCATCATCTTCTCTCATAGTCATTTTTTCTTTTTCATTTAAAGTCAGAGTGAAATTTTCTTGTGTTTGGTGAAACATACAAATCATCCTGCGTCGTCTTTAAGATAGAGCCAACAGGCAAACGGAGTTTACAGGCTGCAGCTGCTCATCTGCAGCACATTAAGCAGCATGTGTCTGTAAATGTCAGGTTAGATGGTCGTTAATACCTCTAACAGCAAGCTGTTTACCTGCAACTTGTAAGGGACAAAGCAGTTCATTATGCCAGCTGCTCTTTATCAAACACTGAGGAGCCCGATTACCTCATCAGGTGTGTTCAGCAATAATCACAATAATTAAGAAAAACTTTAAACCAGTTTGACAGAAAACTACAAGCTTTATTTCAAAGTTATTAGTGCCAGATAACTGTTAAGATAAAAAATCAAGACTGAAATGGAAGTCTAATGGTCAATGTGAATGTTGTATCATTTAGTTCTCTGAGCTTCAAATGGTGACTAATTTGAAACACTTTCCACAAACTACTTGGCCATGAAAACCACAAATGGCCTGCTTTTCCAGTGTTTGGTTTGTGTCTTTGGGCTACTTCAGTAACATGGAGGTGAAATATGGCAAAAGGAAGAAGAATAAACAGTGTAGATTTAGGCTTAGTTTTCCTTATCTCATTATATCTTCTATGTTTTCTAAAAAGCAAAGAGGACTACAAAAAAAATATAGTAATGTTTTAATGAGTCTAGAAACACGATTTCAAACTTTAGCTGACCAGATGGTCTCCAGAAGAAAAATATTGGATCCTTACACGAAAGCTTAGATCTGAAATGGTGCCAAACCTGACCCAACCCTACACCAGGCAGGAAACACACACATACTGTAGAAACACAGCTAAATGGCAACGCTTTCACATCATATTTGTACACGTTATCTTTCATTTATGTGATGCAAAAACAACTTTGTGTCTTACCTTATGTAAAAAAAAAA
>JAPMNP010707119.1:0-12691 GCA_029874935.1 Atherina boyeri
TTTTTTCCTGATTTAAGAGAACCCCAAGATATCCACATTTGCGCTAATTCACTTTATTCATTGTCTCCAGCTGTGCCCCAAATCACTTCTTGCTTTCTTGCATCAAGTCAGGTTTTATTTAGACCTGGACATGGGTTACCTCCTGTGTTGTGCACAAGCATTTGTTAAATAGTTACAGCCAAGACAAACACATGGTTGTTTGGCAAGTGAAATCAGTTTATTGGTGAAATTACAGCTTTAGCAACCACATGTTTTAGAGAACATGTTTGTATAATGTGTTGCTAATTGAACACACATTTAGAAATGCAGCCTGGCAAAGTGAGTTGAAATATTTGCCCAGTTTAAATTATTTGGAATCTCTCTGGATTGTCAAGTTGTTTAAACAAAGCAATGATGATCATGAGCTGGTATGAGCACAGCTTCCAAAAACATGACACCAGCTCATTTCTTGGCAGTGTGAGATGAAAAGCAGTGCTTGGTAACAGAGTAACACTTTTTTTTTTTTTGCCTCACTGAACACAATCCCAGTTCTGACATTTTGGGTGTTCTGTGTGATATGATTTATTTGGTTCTTGTGTTCTTTGTTTAAATGCAGAGAAGGTGCTTTTAACTGTTTCATCTTTGTTTGTGCCAAGGACTTGACTGCAAAGCTCCAACCACCCACTCAGTCTTTTTATCAGTGCCATCGTTGTTGCTGCTCACAGTCACATTTGAATTAGACTTGAACCAACTATCACACACAGGAGCCATCTAGTGGAGGTATTAGTTGGTGACTGGAGGCTTTTAGTTCAGACTTTTATCCAGAGAAGTTTTGTACAGTTGTCATCAACCAAATGTTACTACACTAAGACAAAACACTCTAAATTGCAAGTGAGCCCCCCTCATACTTTGATTGTAAACATTAAAATTAATAAATAAACAAAACATTCTATGTCTATTTAACTTAAGAAATATATTGTCTAACAAGGAGAAAATGCAGAAATAGCCTTTACCTTCCTGGCTCCAAGTATTTTGAGGAAATCTTGAATAGCAGAAGCAGAGAGAGATTTTACTGCTCAACTACTCAGTGTTTTCTGCTGCTGGGGGAATAGCCTCCTGTGGAAAGAATTCCTATTTCATGGAAAACTGGAGCCATCACTCTGCACACTGACATGCATTACCTTTCTCCTCCCTCCTGCCTTTGTCTACAGATTGAGCTGTAAATGTGTCAGCATCAGGGAGCTCAGTATGAAGAAGTCGGTCCGGCCAGTGGTGAGTAAGGTCAGCGGAGATCGAGGGAAGTCGGAAGCTACGGCCGCCGCTGGCATTGGAAAGTCTGCAGCGAAGAGTAACACCACTGCTCCTCTGCCGAAGGTAAAACTCATCATGTGTTTAGCCAGTTAGCAGCTGAGATGCTTGACTTGATTGTAACTCTTTTTGTCTGAATATGTTGGATTTTTGTTCTTTCAGGTGAAAAGTAATGATGATCTTTTAGCAGCTATGGTTGGAGGGAATCCTGGATCAAGCAGCGGTGCCACTAAGACCAAGAGGACAGCCTCTACTGGAACTAGCGCCAGCAATCTAGATAGCAAGCCAAAGACGTCATCAGGTATCTGAAATTTCCCAGATAAACAGTCTGTTTTCCATCTTTTGTCATTTAAATAATAAAATTAGCTCTTCTGTCTTTTTTATAGGTAGTTTATCCAAACGGACACCATCAACCACTTCCAAGGAGCCGAGTTCAACAAGAGACCGCCTTCGGACATCCAGGACGTCAGCTGCTAAAAAGCAGCTGGCACCAGGGACTGCAGCAGGAGATGTGGGCTCAGGAAAGCGCTCTCGAAGTCAGATCCTGGCAGAGTCCGAGGGCCGTATGAGCAAATCAAAATCAGATGGCCAGATCAGTGATAAAGTGGCTCTAGAAGCCAAAGTAAAAGACCTGCTAGGTTTGGCTAAGAGCAAAGATGTGGAGATCATCCACCTGCGTAGTGAACTGAGGGACATGAGGGCCCAGCTTGGTATTGGGGGGAAGGAAGCGTCGCTGCAGGAAGAAGTTGGGGAAGAAGAGAAACCCCAGGTTTCAGCCATCACAGCAGCTGATGTGGAGTCCACTCTGATCCTCTTACAAGAGCAGAACCAGGCAATCAGAGAGGAGCTCAACCTGCTCAAAAGTGAGAATCGCATGCTGAAAGACCGGCTCAATGCACTCGGCTTTTCTCTGGAACAGAGACTGGACAGTTCTGACAAGCTATTCAGCTACCCCTCTCTGAGCCCGGACCTGGCCACAGGCAGTGCACATAGCGACGGTGGCTGCACAGGTACGCTAACTTCATCAGTGGAAGGCTCCGCTCCTGGCTCATTAGAAGATCTGCTCACAGGACACCAACATGGAGGCTCTGCAGACAACCTTGACAGTGAATCCAGTGAGGTCTACCAAGGTGTCACCTCCAGCGACGACGCTCTCGACGCTCCATCTGGAGCGTCCTCATCATCTGAATCCGAGTGTGCTCCGAGTACAGAGCGCTCACGGAGGGGCAGCAGTGGTAACGCCAGTGAGGTGTCAGTCGCTTGTCTGACAGAGCGCATCCACCAGATGGAGGAGAACCAGCACAGCACCGCTGAGGAGCTTCAGGCCACCTTACAGGAGCTGGCTGACCTACAGCAAATCACCCAGGAGCTGAACGGAGAGAACGAGCGACTTGGTGAGGAGAAGGTCATCCTCATGGACTCCTTGTGCCAGCAAAGTGACAAGCTGGAGTTGTACGGCCGACAGATTGAATACCTGCGCTCACTGTTGGATGAGCATCACATATCCTACGTTCTAGAGGAGGATATAAAGAGTGGCCGTTATATGGAGCTGGAACAGCGGTATTCTGACCTGGCAGATAATGCCCGCTTTGAGAGAGAGCAGCTGCTCGGAGTGCAACAGCACCTGTCAAACACTCTGAAGATGGCAGAACAGGACAACGCTGAAGCTCAGGAGATGATTGGAGCGCTCAAAGAAAGGAACCACCAAATGGAGCGCATCATGGACTCAGAGAGGCAGGATCGAGCTGCCATGGGGGCCGCGCTGGAGGAGTACAAGGCAGCAGTAAGCGACGACCAGGCAGAACTTAGTCGCTGCAGAGCCCAGCTGGACCAAGAGAGGCAGAGGGTGGCCGAGCTGTACTCTCTTCACACCGCAGGCGACAAAAATGACATCTGTCAGCTGCTGGAGGGGGTACGACTAGGGAAAGAAGAGGCTGAAGCAAAGGCTGCAAAGATGCAGAAGGAGCTAGAACAAGCACACACTGGACTCAGCCGGCTGCAGGAGACTTTCAGCAAGGTTGGTTAAAATAGGAAGCTAAATTGAGATATTTGACCTAGATTAAACTTTAATATAGAATGGAAGAACACAGGAGTTTCTGGGTCGCAAATTCTTTGTGTCACACACAAAGCATTGGTTTTCCAGAGTCCTCCTTTTCGAAAGAATAGTACTCATCGTCCATTTAAAACCTCTCAAATATAACACCAGACACAGATGGGCGAAGAGGTCAAATTTAGATACAATGAATCTAAATATTAAAAACAAACAAACCTGCAGACGCTTTGTTTCCTATTAGTCATCTAATTATCTCATAACTTGCTGATAATTAAATCAAGGATACTCTTCATCCTGCATCTGCAGCTGGACAGAGAGTACAGAGACTTCCAGGAGCAGGTTCGGCAGCAGATGGGCGAACAGGAGAGGACACTGGAGAAGCAGCGTGTGGAGCTACAGGAAAAAGAGACAGAGATCGCAGACATGAAGGAAACCATCTTTGAGCTGGAAGATGAAGTGGAGCAGCACCGAGCTCTCAAACTCCACGACAACCTCATTATCTCAGACCTTGAGAGTAAGTGGGCTAGAAACACTGAGTGCAACCTCAGTGCAAAGTTGTAATCTTTAAAACTTTTAGTAATAGATTTATACACCTGCATGTCTACTCCAATAGCCTCTGACCATTAAGCAATCATTGTGTGTGAAGCCAAATCTAATATCTATTCAGAAAGCTTTTACATCAGTCAGATATGATTAAGCTTGCTTACAATGAATAACATGCATTTCTCTCACTATTTTAGACTCTGTGAAAAAGCTGCAGGACCAGAAGCATGACATGGAGAGGGAGATTAAGATTCTCAATCGCAGACTGAGGGTAGGTGAATGCTCAAAGTGATATAAAAAGAAAAATCCTGCTGCAATATTTAAGGATGGGGATTGATGGAGCTTGATAGGCTTGATGGTCTGTAGGCATCTTACGATTCAGATGGCTGTGATACGATTTTATAAAATGATTATTGATTCATCTTGATGCATTCTTTTTTCCCCGCGGGACTACTTGACTTCTACTTTCAAAGTGTAGAAACATGTAACATGGGTTTTTTTGTTGCGACAAATGAGAAAACTCACTCATCTGTTGGTCTCATTTGGGCTGGTGTTGTGGTGGTTAGCACCACAACCTCATAGCAAGAAGGTCGCTGGTCCGAGCCTTGACTGGGGAGGGGTTTAAACAGCAGCCTTTCTGTGTGGAGTTTGCATGCTCTACCCGTGTATGCGTGGGGTCTCTCTGGGTACTCTCACTTCCTCCCATCAACAAAGACATGCATGTTAGGTTAACAGGTCTCACCTGTAAATGAGACTCTGTGTCTCAATGGGTCTACCTGTATAAATATAGGTTAAATAAAATGGAGCTGCATCAGGAAAGCAAATTGTTGAGTCTTTTGCTACCAAGTAAAAAGGCTATCACAAGAAAATGGCTAAAACCAGAACCGCCTACTGTGGATGAATGGATAAACATAACTCATAAAAAATGTTTTGGAAAAACTGACTTTCACACTCAGAATCCTGAAAGGAAAATTCTATCATATCTGGTTTAAGTGGTCAGAGTATGTTAAGCCTGTTTCTTCAGAGATTTGTAGATTTTTTGGAAACAAGATGTGCTGCTAATTTCCCCCCTGTGACCAACTTTTTTTGTTTTTTGTTTTTTTCCCCTATGTGCTAAAAGATGAACATGTACCTTACTTCTCTTAATTTGTAGGTAATATGGATGGGAGTGAATGTGCAGTTAAAGGATTGAAGTCTTGTTTTGGAAATGATAAAGACCGCCTGAAGTACAATACCTAAGACGTATAACTGACTTACAGAATTGTTTTGGATTGTTTCATTGATGTTGTTCCAGTCCCCCTTCCCTTTTTTTAAAATTTTTTTTATTTCTATTTCCTTCTATTTATTTATTTTTATGGCATACGTCCAAATGATATCATGTCCAATATTTGTACGTGTAAGTGTACAAAAATAAAATAGAAAGAAAATGATGCAACAGCAAAGAGAATATAATGGCCACGTTAACATGAGGGTTTTAATTCCGCTTTAATTCCTAATAAAAATTACATCTGCTTTAAAAACATCATGTAAACTCCTAATTCCAAATGAAAATGGCCATTCTGAACTGAACTCAAATCCGAAGTAAATGGCTGGTTTATTTTCTGGTTCATTTAAATCTGCATTGAATAATTCCTCAGTCATTTAAACGTTCATTCTGGTTTGAAAGAATTCCTGTCGTTCTGCGCATGCTCATTCCCTTGTCCTGTCGCGATGATCCACATAAGCGGAGCTGGCCGAATATGCTAAAGTATGGTCTTCTATCCTCCTCCTCCTCCTCAGCTGATGCAAGTGAAGCAGTATGTTGGTGTTGAGCTTTAAAAAATAAGTTAAAAATGGTTCTCATTATGTGGTTTTCCATGTTCTAGTTGAAAAGAAAAGAAGCAGGAACTGAAGTTTGTTTACTTCCGGTAGACGTAAATGTATCTCGTCCGCCTCCAGTCCAATCAGAACCCTTCTCAGTCCCCAGATCTTATGTGGAATCGAATAAAAACGTATTGTACGGGGCGGTGTGTGGAGGCTGTAGATCCTCGCTTGCAGCTGCGGTCCAGGTTCGAATCCCGGCCTGTGACCCTCTGCTGTATGTCATTCCCTTCTCTCTCTCTCTGATCCCTTTCCTGTAAAGCAACTGTCATAAAGGCCACTAGGGCCCAAAAATCCTTTTAAAAAAACAAACAAAAAAAACCCAAAAACGTATTGTATATTTAACGCATTTCCATATAAACCTCAATAAGGAATAACTATTTCCATGTTCACGCAAAGGAAAATACTTTTATTCTGAAATATTTTAATCTGAATAATGAATTCTGCATTAAAAAACATCATGTAACCTTGAACATTTTTCTTCTTTTTGGGCTAGCTAAACTTTATTGTACGGACCCTTGTCAATGAAAAGAATTTATTTATTGGGCAGTGGTTTATCAATCAAATAAGAAAAATCTTAGCTTTCCATTAGTATGTTACATGTGCACCATTCTACTCATAGGAGTTGTGTGAAAAGCTAAGCTGCATAGAAAAAAGCTGACGACCTCATTGTTTATCATCATTTTCATCTCCTTGCTATTGTTTCTTTGTATGTGTGCAGGAGGAGTCCATTGAATGGCGTCAGTTTCAGGCTGATCTACAAACAGCTGTTGTCATCGCAAATGACATCAAGTCGGAAGCACAGGAAGAGATAGGAGATCTGCGGCGCCGTCTGCAGGAAGCCCAGGAGAAGAACGAGAAGCTGAGCAAGGAATTGGACGAGGTCAAGAGCCGCAAGTAAGTAGGACCCACAGATGTGTGAAAGACATCCAGCAGTCACAATGACATATTCTTTCTTTTTGTTTCCTAAACAAAATGAGGGGACATTTCATTAGTTTACTTCACCGTTCTTTGACTCTCATGTCACGATTTCAATCTTTATTAAACATTGAAGAGTCATTTCATATTCGTTATGCAGAAACTGACTGCATATTTTCTCCGAGTGTACATACCATGTACCATGTGTACCATGTCTGTTTTTCAGGCAGGACGAGGAGAGAGGCAGAGTGTACAACTACATGAATGCAGTGGAGAGGGACCTAGCAGCTCTCAGACAAGGGATGGGTCTCAGCAGGCGATCTTCCACCTCATCAGAGCCTTCGCCAACTGTGAAAACGCTCATCAAGAGCTTTGATAGTGCCTCACAAGGTACCTCGATCATTGGATCTATCTATTGATTTTTTTTTTTTAAAGCAATAAGTTGCTTTAATAATCTTCTGTTAATCATTTTTGCCTTTTTAATTTAGGTCCACCTTCCAACGGTGCCTCTGTGACCCCTACAGCCTCAGCTACCCCGTTACCACGAACCCCCCTCAGCCCCAGTCCCATGAAGACACCCCCAGCAGCTGCTGTTTCACCCATACAGGTACAGGAAAAAGGGTTTTGTATGCATATAATAACGTTTGGTCCTGCCCTGTATTACCTATGACATTTACCATGTCACAAAGGTTCAGTCAGGACTCAGTGTCATTTACAGCATATACGCTGTAATACAAAGTTGCTTCTTACATGTGCCTGAACATTTCCAAATGGACAAAAACACTATTTGAAAAGAAAAAAAAAAAACTTTTTAAATTTTTATTAAGTATTTAAGTGCATTTATATAAGTAGGTCTTTGGATTCATTTTAAATGAAATGTACACAAATACAAATAAAGGGAAAGTAACATGGTATCAAGAAATATATATATTTTTTCAAAATGTTAGGAATGCAATCATAAACGAATTGAGAGCCTAATCTATAATTACCTCTTGGCCTTATATGAATAGAAAGTTTTATGAAGATAATTTTACTCAGTATCGTTTACACTGACTGAAATACAACCTCTTAGATGTGTACACATTAAGCCAAACACGCTTCTTAAATCTATAGGAAAAAAAGATTACCAACATCTACCCTGTCTGCCTTGTACAACCAGTGTTGCCTTTTATTGTCTTTAAACAAGCCTTTCTACCTTTTATAATACAATAAAAATACTTTTGCTGTTTCAGAGACACTCCGTAAGCGGATCTATGTCAGCATCCAAGCCTCTCTCCTCTTTGAGTGATAAGAGGCCCAGCTACACAGACATAACCATGCCAGGTAAATATACTCCATGTCCTGTGTATGTAAGAATTTCTAACGTAAGAATTGCAGATCTCTGAAACGTAGCTACAGACACAAAGGCTCTGAACGATGTACTGTTAAATATGGATGACAAACAGGATATTGTGAACCCTTTGTCTATTGCTACACCTCTGTCATAAACATAAACAGGAATGGACTGTTCCCTCTCTCATGACATAAAGGGACTGTTTTTCCCTGGACGCCAGAGTTGGGAGTTAGCATGTTTCCTGTATGTTTAGGGGATGATAAGAGTGGGAATAATGAGGCCTACGTTCTCTCTCAGTAATGAGTTCAAGTGTTTCATGTGAACGTGCAATCTTGACCATAGCCTCTAATGTTTCGTTTACTTTTCTGTGATTTATTGTTTTCTGGGTGAGCCTCATGTGTCGGTATTCCCTGAACTCCGAGGCACTGGAATGTGGCTCTTAGCTGACCCCTGTTACATTTAATTTCAGAGGAAGTTGGTCATAGGATTACTCTTGACAGTAATGTGATGTAAATGTTGTGACGTATCCACAGCTGAGCACCTCCTCAGGGGAACTTCAGCTAGTCGACCCACACCCGTCCTCCAGAGGGTCTCCAACATGGATGCCACCAAGGCGATTTCAGGTTTCTGATGCTCTTTTAAGTTTTTGAATATAGCCTAGATTTATTTACCAATTTAGTTTTAAAATATCAACTTTGTATTTGCTCCTGGTTATCAGCAGTGTCGCGCAGGAGCAGTGAAGAGATCAAGAGGGACATGTCGTCTTCTGATGGGGCCTCCTCGACCTCCCTGATGGCTATGAGTGCAGCCTCCTCCCCACTGTCCCTATCCTCCTCCTCCCCCACTGCCTCCATCACACCCACAACCCGAAGTCGACTGAGGTACTACATGTCAGTGCACTGATTCACCTCTATGTTGTAATAATTGGTGAAAGCGAGTTGTGTGTTGAAAGACACAAAATCTTTGTTTCCATGTTTGCGGATTTAATCTTGTCAGTCAGTCCTCTGTGTGACATCATGTCCTCGTAGACTGTAGACATGATTAATGACAAAACATACAGCTCAAGTCATCACAGCTTTTCCTGACCATTCAAATTAGATTACACTGCCTGACCAAAAAACAGGTTACTGCCTGGATTTAACTAAGGAAATAAGTCAGAGCCTCTCCCTGGAAAAGTACTGCTGTGATGTGATGTTTCAGCTGGCAGCAGGTTAAGAGCAGTGGATGAAGAGCTGCACCCATCATGTTTAGTCTTTACTATGCAACCCTGTTCATCAGGTTGAGTTTCAGCATTATCGCGTACCCAAATAAATTAAGTCGGCTGACTACCTGAAAAGAACCAGATTCATTGCGCTCAAACTATGAGAGTGGTTCAGGACATCATTTTCACACATTAATTGCCCCCCTACAGTTTCCAGACTTTAATCTCTCTAATAATCTTTGGGATGAGCCGGAGAAGACTTCATGCAGTGGTCAACTCTCTACCCTCATAACTGAGATCCTAGTGAAAAGTTAATGCAACTTTGATTGAAAATGAATGTTAAGATAATGTGTTGTAGCCAAACAAAATGTTTCAGTGTGTGACTTTTTTGGACCAGTTTCTGTAGCAGATGTCTTATCTGCTAATGTATCCCCTTGATGTTTCTGTAACAGAGAGGAGAGAAAGGACCCTCTGTCAGCTCTGGCCAGGGAATATGGAGGCTCAAAGAGGAATGCTTTGCTGAAGTGGTGCCAAAAGAAGACTGAAGGTTATCAGGTATGAGCTATCACCTGATCAAAGGTGTCTGTACTGGAAATCTCTTCAAATGTGTTGAGGAGAAAATGCTAATAAACAGTTTAAGGGCAGTAGGAATGTTGAGAAAAAGCTCTTTCACCAGAACCAAAGTAAGGAGGTGAAAATGGAAAAGGTCATTCATTTGATCTTTTACAACAATGTATTTTCCTCAGCATTGCCAGTCTGTCTGAAAAGCAACATGTTGAGGTGGTATTTTTGTAAAGGGAGATTGGTAGGAAACCTCAATCTGAGAGCTACAGATTGAAACATTACAGTTCACTTTCGGGTTCAGTAATAATGGTATTAAATATGTGCTTTATGTTGGAACTATGTTTGTGTTAGTACTTGTAGCATGACATCAACAGAAAATGTGCAAATTTAAATTAGTCTAGAACCTTGAAGGTTGTAAATAAAGGTGTCTATAATTATTTTCGATGGTATACAGTGATGATTTTATGGCAAAACCTTGTCTCTATAGCAACTAGCTGAGTTGTGACCAACTGAGTTGTGGTATGAACCTTTAAATCCTAGTTTTAATTGGTCTAAGACATGATATCTTTTAGATCCAAGTCCTGACAGATTTGATGAAACATGCGATTACTGATGTAAACAAGTGTTGTACAAGTTTAGTTTAATTATACAGGTCTCTACCATATTTATTTATTTATTTATTTATTTATTTATTTGTTTTTTTCTAAATAGAAAAACAGCAGAACAGATCATGTAATTTACATGTTGGTCCTTTTTGTATTCCACTACATGAACTGATCCACTATCAAAAATGCGTTTTTATGTTTCTATTTAAATGGTTTTCATTAAAACAATCTGCAGTGGGTTTATATTAGCAGGAAAACTCTTATGTGGTGTTAAGAGAATGGAAAAATAAACAGACTGAGAGCTAAAATGAGAAGCATTAAATGTGAGTTACAGGCTGCATCATTTCCATATGTATCGACATGCTCTTTGAGTCACACATGGGAATGGTTGACTCAACCTCAATCGAAAGATCTGTGCAGAAAAATTCAATACTGAATAAAAATACATTGAATTGCATTGGCTTGAAATTTCTGATAAGTAGTACCAAATATTGTACACCGTTATTTTCTGTTATTTTTAAAGCTGATGTGGTTACAGCTTCATCATGTGAGTGACTAATCTCTCTTTGTAGGTTTTGTTTGTTGATTGCTTTGCAGCCACCCTCCATGGCTGTGTAAACATCAAGACACTGTTAATGTTTAGGAATTGACTGAGAAATGATTTGAATAACACTTAACCAGAGCATCAAGTGTTGTTTTCCATATTGGAAGAATGAAGGCTTTGGTTGCTATGGCACCTTAAGTCTTCTTCAGGAAGTGGGCAACATTTAACACATCCTGTAAGTACCCATCTGGCAAAACCACTAAGCTCTGTGTAAATGATTGCGTACGAGGAAGATTATAGTTCTGATATTGCAAAGGTTTGAGTGCAGAACTTCAGTGGTTGTTTACAGGAGGCTGTAACTCTCATTTTTAAGGTCAGATGACGGTTGATGGTAGAAAAGACAATCGGTCTGATATTGATGGGTAATGCTGAAATAAAACCCCTGCATTGTCATTTCATCTATGTGGGTAAATCTTTTTAGATAGTTACATGACAGCAGAATTTATTGTGACCATTATATCGTTTAAAGCCATGTAGAAAACTGCACAGTGGCAGCCAGCGATGTTCATGATCTACTGGATAAAATATCGAAGCCTTTTACAGATCGGACTCGGAAATTGGTTTCCCGTCGATTTTTGCTGGGATTGTAAATGTTCAGTTAAATCAAAGTTTAAATGCATCCTTGCTTTGTCTTTCAGAACATTGATATCACTAACTTCAGCAGCAGCTGGAATGATGGCCTGGCCTTCTGCGCTTTGCTACACACCTATCTGCCCGCACACATCCCATACCAGGAGCTCACCAGCCAAGACAAGGCAAGTAGCTCTTAGAGTAAATCCCACAAATGTTTAATTATCAGTTAAGACATTAAGTGAAACTCTCCCCTCACATTTTCAGAGGAGAAACTTCAGTTTAGCTTTCCAGGCTGCTGAGAGTGTCGGCATCAAATGCACTTTGGTAAGGATTTTACACTTTCTATTGTCTCTAATATTGTTTTATAATGAGTCACTTAAACTCATTATGCAAATTTCAAACACTTTGGTTGCTTATAATTTACCAAGAGATGAGCAACTGTAGTTTGCTGCATAAGTAAAATAAGCTTTTCCTCCATTATGAACACAAATGTTGTGGCTTGCCCTTCAGACATTTCAAGAAATGTGTATAAAACATTGTTGTGAGTTGCTGCAGTGATTCAGCTGTGCTACTAGAACATGCTGTAGATATATTGAATAGAAATGATGTTTGCGTCTGTTCACATCTGGTGCCACCCTGTGTCCTGGGTGATCTCATCCAATGTGGAGAGCACTAAATATGTTTGTTTTCTCCTGTTGTTGATTTATTTATTTATTTTATTTTTTTCAAACTGAGAGTCCCAGGAGTGTAGTTCTGTGAAACCTTTTGCCCAAGGAAAACATTTCTGCAGTATTACCTCAGACTCTAGTCTGTTTAAAGCAACAGTCAAATATTTTATGTTCTCAGTTTTAAGTCCAGTTCACATGTAAATGGTATCGGTGTTGTACTTTTAGTAATTTTGACTGAACCCTCACATCAGATGATGGGAGTGTTTATCTTGTGCCCCACAACTACCAAAGCTAATAAAAGTCAGTTTTGCAAAAAAAAAAGCATTTGTCTTCTTTTGCAGTGCTGTAAACAAAGCTTGTTTGGGGTACAGCTTTGGAGCCTCCTCAGCTGCTTTGTTCACCTTTTGCTGCTGGAATTTAAAATAAGAAATGAGTTGGATGTTTCTTGTTCCTCTCAGTTTGGACCCTTTTTTTTCTTTTTT